>PVKM010001512.1:0-76507 GCA_004027735.1 Carollia perspicillata
CAGGTATGTGCTCATCATTTTTGCTCTTTTGCACCCCTTTCTAGATGGTGTCAGTGTACATACCGTAGGCGGTCATGTAACTGTGTGGTAGAAAAGGGGTGAAGGAGGTCATGGAGATATCGTTGGAATCTTCTGAATCTCCTTGGGTCTCTACTATGGTTAGAGTAAGAGAGATCTCAAATGTCAATGTGCTGGCATACTATGTTGGAAGCTATAGTCCCCCCATTTGCCTACTTCCATAATGTCCTTAACTAAATTGTCCTTTTTCTGCAGAATCCAGGCAGGCCTGTACTCATCTACTGGCCTCCACAGAATTTCTCTATCCCCTTATATGGCTATGTTGAAGCTTCTGGTTTCCTTGTGTGCATCACAAAAGACCAAAAGTACTGCCTTGCTAAAAAATTATTTGCCTTTTTTAAACCGCTTTTTGTCATTTCTCCTATGCACATGGCACTGTTACAGAATGTGAAAATACTAAGGATGGGGGAGGAGTTTGTCTGCAAACCCTTGACTTTGCTCCCAAAGAAATACACCATTGACTAGAAGTGTCTAGGTTTTCCTCTGGTATATTTGATCTCAAATATACCAGATTTCAGTCTCCAATTTATTGTTTTTCTTATATTACACAAGAGAGAAGAAGTTAGATTTTGGTATTTTTTTCGTGTCATTTAAAGCTAGTTTCCTTTAGAAATAGGCCTCCTTGATTAGCCACAATATGTGTAGGGGTAATATTTCATCAACAGTAAATTAAATCTATAACCTGAATTCTCCATGCTTGAAAATAATATTATTTAAATTTAAAGTAAGTTAGAAACTTATTTTTCAATAGGTGTTTTGTCATCGATAACCATTGCCAAACTAAAGATATGAAAAAGTTCAGCCTCAGGACTCAGAGCTGACCAATGACCAGCTCTGTTCTAGGCTGTACCTGTCTATTCCTTCTTGATAATGAACTGCCTGTCATGGCTTGTGTTTGGAAAGCTGCAAGAGAACATGTTTTAAAGGTAAAACAAAGTCAGTGTTTTATAGTTGCAAATCGTTACCTATAATCCAAAGTCAAAAAGATCTTTTTCTTACTCTCCTTTTCTTTCTCCTCTCCTCTGCAGTTCTGCCGCCTCCTGTGAACAAAAGCAGGAAATGATGGTTGACTTTCATTAGAGGTTGGAAATTTAAAGAAAACATGCAAACAGAGCTGATGGTAATGGCACAACCTAAGAAAAGAGAAGTGGAAAAAGACATGGTGAAAGGTTGTTTGAGAGATATGAGATTGATGAGTATACGGTTCTCTTTAGTCAGAGAAATAGCCGTGTAGCTGTGATGTCTCAAGTTTGGAGAAATGGATTCTCTGTCTAGACCAGAGCACTATTTAGCCATTTTTAACAGGAGAGGTCTCCTCTCCCATCTTTGATCACTGACAGATAATTGATCCATCCTCATGTTGAGCAGCAGAAAGATACTATAGCACGTTTTGGGAGTTGGGCAAAAAGTTTGTTTAGTTTTTTCCATACAATGGCTCTAGTACTGCTTAGTTGTATTCATTTGAAATAATTTTGTTAGATTGTATTGTGACAGCTGTAATATCAGCATCCATTAAAAAATCAATATTGGTGAATTTTTGTGCAGCCATTTTAATATTGAAGATGGAACAAAATAAGCAACATTTTCAGCATAGTATGCTTTATTATTTCAAGAAAGGTAAAAATGCAATTGAAATGCAGAAAAAGATTTCTGAAATGTATACAGAAGGTGCTGTGACTGATCGAATGTGCCAAAAATGGTTTGTGAAGTTTCTTGGTACTATTGACGTTTGGGCTAAATAATTCTTTGCTGTGGAGATGTCATATGCATTGGAAGATGTTTAGCAGCACCCCTGGCCTCTACCCACTAGAAGTCAATACCAGGAGATAGCTGGCATGCTCAAAATATCCAAATCAATAAAGTTATTGGTAAAAATTAAAAATGTGTTTTTTATTTTACAGAAAAACTAAAGGGACTTTTTAGCCAACCCAATATAAAGATTGTTGAGTAATCAGAATTAATTAGCAGTGACAGGTACAACGTACTATTTTGAATGGCAAAGGAATCAGTTTAGTTCATAGAAATAGAATGTAGGAAGGCAATAGATTCAGGGAGTGGGTACAGATTGGTCAGCAAGGACTTGGGAAGAAATAGAAGAAAGCACAGGGAAACTATAGAGTGTTTATATTTTTATACCGACAAATGAGGAAAGAAAAGACATAGTGGAAGTTTAATCAAGTAATTAAAAGCTCTTTGTGTGTAGCATTTGAAAGAGAGGAATGTATGCAATGAATTAATCAACACTATAGTTGATGAAGTCATGCAAGAACTTGTTAGCTCCAGCCTGGGAAATGCCCAAGGAAAACATGGAAGGGTTTGTGTTGCAGAGAAAAACCAAACCCTAGAAGTAACACATTTCAGTTCTTATCAGTTCTCCCATTGAGAAGGATACTTTTGTGTGTGAGAGAGAGGCAGAGAGAGAGAGAGAGACTACAGAATCACTGGGGAAAGCTTTACTGGCTACCTAATAGTATGTATAGAAACTAAGGGTCAAAACAATTTAGAAAAACTAATCTCATGAAATAAAAGATCTAATGTAAACAATCAAAACAAATAACACAAAAATGAACAGATAATTTAGGGTTAGTGTCCTCAGAGAGATTACGAAGACTGCTGCTTCTGAAAACAAGACCAGGCTTTTAAAAGAAAAACCAGAGGGCAAAAAAAATTCAGAGGATACTAAAAGTAGATTTAAAAAAACTTAAAAATCAATGAAAGGACTAGATATTATAATTTAAATGACTATAGACTAAAAAAATAATCTGAAAGGTAGGGTCGCAACTATTCCAAAACTTCTTAAAGAGAATAGAAACCCTTCTATACCATCCTAAAGAGAGTTATAAGGGAAAAATATAGTAAAACGTAGAAAATTCAAGGAAAAAAGAAACTTTTCTTGGCTTGAAGAAAAGCATATCTTTTTCATATGGAAAGGAGCTCTGTGATTTGAGCTACATAACTGAGAAAAGACTAGCACTTGCACAACCACACAAAAATGTTAAAACCTCAAGTATAAAAAACATCACCTGCAACCTTTCTTTTATAAAGAAATAAAAATAGGTGAACTGCAGACAACTCATCTTTAATAATGGATAAAAAGAGAAAATTAAGTATATTTCCAAATTCCTAAAAAAAAAGAACCTAGAATTTATTATGCAGACAAACCATCATTAAAATATGAAGGAAAAATATATACATTTTTAGATGTCTAAGGGTGAGGACATTATACCATGTTAAAGCCTTCTCTGAAAGATTTGTTCAGTAGGTACCACTGTCAAAAATTAAGTTCAAGAATGGAGAAGACATGATAGTTAAGAAGCAGGAATTAGGAAAGAGATAGTGTTTATTTAAGGAAATTGCAGTGCTGTCTAAAGAGTCTTTTTTAAAGTTGGGAGTACACAAGTTTCCAAAACTAAGGAGTTAATGCTAACTGTAAAGAGTGATCAGAAAGTTAGGCTGCTCTGGATGTGAAAGGTAAATGGATTTCAATAGGTATTCCAGCCTCCAGGTAGAGGACATGGTATAAACAAAGCGCAGAAGAAGGAGAGAAAAAGTGGTTTGGGGAATAGCGAATGAATCAGTCACACTTGAGTCACTGCTGGAGAATAGTGGGAGGTTGGAGTGGAAATGTTGATAGGAATAATTGTAATGTTGACATTGAAATTGAAATGAAGAAAATAGAGTTTTGGTATTTGCATTTAAATACCTTTCCATATTAAAGCAAAATAAAGCAAAGCAAAAACAAAATAAAAATAATCTCCAATCTTATTAATTCTACACCTTAACTAATGCCTTTTTTAATCAGAAATGAATGGAATTACAACTATACAAATTAGTATTCTCCTATGTTCCATATTTTTGTTCTTACATGTAATATCATATAATGATATGCATTTTAATAATTATATATTATCTCTAAATATTAAGTAAGAATTAAAGAAGCAGATGTTCAAATATAAGAGTGAGTTTCAGAAACTCTTCAGGTGGCATGTGCTACTCTTCAGGTGGCACGTGAAACATATACTAAGTTGGGACTAGACACGCGAATGACTTATGGGGGGTGATGCATGGAAAGGATAAAGAGGGGATGGAACAGGGAAAGGCATGGAGAGCCTTCAGATAGATGTGTCCCCGATACCCAACACTAGACACTCATGAAAAGAGAAAGGCAAGGAAGGAGGGCTGGGTAGGAAGAGCTTCTAACTGAAGTGCAGTTCTGAGAGTCTTGCTCAGGCCTATGAAGAGTTTTTGAGCACACGTTGCCCATCAGAGGAGTCCTGGGTACAGGCAGGCTAGCACCAGCTCTGGCTTCAGCCAGTGGTAAGGAGCTGTCCTTGACTGCGCCAGCACTGGGATGAGTGTGGAGGTGGAGCTGCTGGAGGCTGTCATCCCGTGAGGCTCCTTACAGCAGGTCCTCTGGAAGGGGGCTCTGAGTGATGCATCTCCATGGCCACATATCTTCTTTTTCCAATTTTGCCATTTTCTCTCTTATTTTGTGGAAGCACCAGGCGATTTTAGAACATTGGGGTTTTTGTTTGTATTTATTTGGCTGAATACTTATAACACCCTCTCTCTTTGGGTCTATTGATAGTTTATTTTACAATATAGCACCCAACCAAAAGGGGGAAGTGAACAGAGTCAGTGTTTGACATTTCGGGCTCATTTAAGTTGAAGGCTAATTTAAGGCCATTCTGAAAATATGATTAACAGTTTTCAAACTTTTGCTTCCTATGCCTAGACAGAAATGCTTTTTCTTAATATGTAAACTTATTACCACATATCTGAGGGGAGCAAAAGGGGACTGACTGTAGTGGAGCTCCCTCAGCCTACATAATCACAGGGACGTTTAACACAATCTCAGCCATAAGGTTGAAGTAATTATTTCACCTCTATTAAGTCCAACTTCTCTAACTCAGTAACCACATGATATGACTTCATAGAAGAATTTAATGGGTTGTATAACTGACAAAGTAAGTTTTAATGAAGACTACAAAACCCTATTTGGTAGAATAGCTGTAGGTTGTTAGAGACTTCAGTTTAATGTAAAAGAAAAGATCGCATTATAAATGGATTCATTATGTGAAAGTTCTTGAGCAAGGACAATGAAAATCTTGATAGAACCTAACAGAGAAGCCTATGAAGGTTAAAATACCCATTTAGATAATTTGGGGTGATTTGTTTTCTAACCATGGAGAAAGAACCAAGAACTCTTTTTGGGCGTCTAAAAGGTTAGCTCTGAGATTTGAGAAAAACTGCATGAAAATATTGAAACAGAAAAAATTTTCATGTCTCTAGAGTATTTTAATCATTAGACATAATAATACATGAAAATAAGAAATATAATAATTTCTGAACAGATGATTCAAAAACTTGTGCTAATGATATTTAAAAGGATACAATCACAGAGGATATATCTCTATCTCCTTCCTAGCAAATAGTGTCAATTTTTCAAGTAAGACATACTCACATATAAAATATTTATGTCTTAGGTCTTCATAAGTATAATAACCAACAAAGGCATAATCTATATTTCTTATAATTCTGCAATTACTCTTTACCATGACAAGGCTTTAGCATAATCACTTCATTCACCAGTATCCTTAATTATCGATAATATATGCAAATTACATTCAATAGCTAGTAGTTCCTAAATATTATCCACTCTATAGGGCCTTTTATAGCCCCTTGTTGAAGGAAGACTTTGTCATAGAAAACATATAATTGAGGTGATATGTTGGTTGGGTGACCATGCTGAAGGCTTGTCATGGCAAAGGATATTGCAATCACTTGAATTAATTATAATTAGTTAGCTTTTATTCTGCCACATTTTAAGAATGGACTTGTCCTTCTGAGTGCCACTGACATCAAAATATAGGTTAAAAGCATTGTATTTTTCAACAGCACTGTTGAGGCTTGTATTAGTTTGCTAAGACTACCATACAAAGTACTACAGACGGGGTGGTTTAAACAGCAGAAATGTATTTTCTCATAAATCTGGAGGTTAGAAGTCTGAGATAAAGGTGTTGGCAGGGTTTCCTCAAAGGGCGTCTCTCCTTGCCTTGTAGATGGTTTTCTTCTTCTGGTACCTTCACGTGGTCTTCCTTCTGTGTATTGTGTGTATCTGGATCATAATCTCTTTTTATAAGAATATCAGTCGTATTGGATGAGGACCTACTCATATGCCCTCATTCTATTTTTAATTTTATGTATGCATGTATTTATTTATTTTTAGAGAGAGGGGAAAGGAGGAAGAAAGGAAGGGATATAAACATCAATGTGAAAGAGAAACATCGATCAGTTGCCTCTTGTATGTGCCCTCTCTGGGGACCAAACCTGCAACCCAGCCCAAACAACTGACCCACACCAGTCAGGGTTGAACTGATTGTATCTTTTTTAAAAAAGATTTTTAGAGAGAGGGGAAGAGAATGAGAAAGAGAGGGAGAGAAGCATCAATGTGTGGTTGCCTGTTGTGTGCCCTGCGCTGGAGACCTGGCCTGCAACCCAGGCATGTGCTCTGACTGCGCATCGAACCAGCAACACTTTGGTTCACAGGCCTGCCTTCAGTCCACTGAGCTACACCAATCAGGGCTAATTATATCTTAATTATCTCTCTAATGGTGATTTTTCCAAATATAAACCTATTCTGAGGTACTTTGGATTAGAATTTCAACATATGAACATGGGGGAGTGGACAAAATTCAGCTCATAACAAGGCTTATAAAGAAGGACAAATTTGAAAAAATGTCTTTAGGTTTGGAAATAAGAATGAAGTTTAAGTATATAAATAAATATTTTTACAATTACTTCATCTTATATTTTATTGTGGTGGGTAATGTGTGCGTGTGTAAAATTCTTATAGAATTAAAAGTTTGCTCAATTATATAAAATTTGAAATAAGAAGTAAAAATGGATACTTTTGGAATTTATGTTAATTTACCATTTTCATAAAAATATGATAAACATTGGCAAGGCTCACCTTTTGTAATTAGCCATTTTAGCAATGCTTTTTCTTGTCATTTGAGGTTTCTTATGATTTCCAGCATGAATATCATAACTTCAATATCATTTTATGTAGACTGGTTAGAAAAGATTTGAACAATATCGATATTATTTGCAAATGTTTCTATTAATGATTCTATAATTTCATAATATTACTTAAGAGATAGTCACTATAAAAGGATATTAAAGAGGGGATCTAGTACATCATATCTTTTTGGAATAACATGTTATCAGGTTATTTCTGACCATGTTTGACTGGAACATGAATCAAATATGCTTGCTCTCCCCTAATGTTGACTCTTACACTACATCCTTGAGTTGCATGAATGAAGATAAATGATACCTTCCAAATGCAATATGGATTTTTTGGAAATGTATTAAAAAAGAACCTGTAAATGATAATGAGAATACTTTACCCTGACTGGTGTGGCTCAGTGGATTGAGCACTGGACTGTGAACCAAAGGGTCACCAGTTAGATTACCAGTCAGGGCACATGCCTGGGTTGCAGACCAGGGCCCCAGTTGGGGGCACTTGAGAGGCAAACACACATTGATGTTTCTCTCCCTCTCTTTCTCCCTCCCTTCCCCTTTCTAAAAATAAAAATAAAATATTTTTTTTAAAAAAGAATACTACAAATATTTTTTGTTAGTTGCCTGTTTCATGGAAATTGACTAGATTGTCAACAGCATTACAAATTATTCATGCTGATATGGGTAGTTACTTTTACCAATAACAGTAATTTCTTAGATGAATATAATTTATTACTATTAGATCATTTAGAATGCCACTATTCATCGATCTTATTTGTTAGGTCATCATTATATTTGGGCTTACCATTTTGGTTTTAACAAAATAATGACTCCAAATATATTCCCAATACAGAAATATTTCTTCATCTCACTTCCTAGTCTGTCATCATTTTTATGATACTCTTAGAAGAAAGTCTCATTTAGGGCTGGGAAGAAATCAAACAGGGGGTTGGCTCTGCTGTCTAACTTACAACAGCTCCCAATAGGTCATTTATGTATTTTATAAAGTGACTTTAAATATGACTTTCTCAATGTCTTGTTCACTAAACTGTGAGTTTTTTAAGGACAAGGACTGAATTTTTATACTTTATCCATGGGGTTACTTAAATGATTTTCTTGACTGTGTGAACTATGGTTGAGCAGTATGTATAGTTCACAATCTGAACATTCACATTAAATTTCATAAATATTCAATAGTTGGATAATTAACATGATCTAGAGGGAAAGTTTTGTGTAGGTGATTGCAATAGTGTGCTTACTAGCCCTGCTAGATCATAATTTAAAATATTTATTTGGAAAAAGACCAAATATTAAAAACATAGATGGATTTTCTGAAATAGGGAAGTAATATTAATTTAGACATTTATTTTAATAGGAATATCATCTTTAAGCTTTCCCTATTAAAAAAGAACATTTGTGGTAAAACTTTAAATAATGCAAATATTTGTCTTATAGAACTATATAGAAATGCTCCTATGACCAACCCCTATGTATATGTATATGTATATGTATATGTATATGTATATGTATATGTATATGTACACACGCACATTTAAATGTGAATAGACTTTAAAAGATATGTAGTCAAACTGTTAAGCAAGACAGATATAATATAATATAATATAATAATATGTAATAATATATATCCATCTTGCTTAACAGTTTGACTACATATCTATTAAAGTCTATTCACATTTAAATGTAATTTTAAAAATACAACATAAACAAATCATTGCCCTAAGTATTGTCTTGCCAATTACTTAAAAAAGAAAACAAACTTGACACATTGTGTCTTTTCTGACACTATCCCTCCCTCCATTTCATTTTTCCTAGTATTGCATTATATTGTATTTCATGAGTTTCTATTATTTACTTTAATTAAATTCCCATTGATGATATTCAAAATAGTTAAATATCATTTAATCTTTATATTGATTAAATGTTATTTGGGTGAATTTAATCTAAATCTTCACAGCCTTGGTTCAGTTACAAGAGAAGTTTAATTTTTAGTCCATTGCATTTTATTTTTTATTGAATTTATTGGGGTGACATTGGCTTGCAAAACCATACAGGTTTCAAGTGTACAACTCAATAAAACATCATCTACACACTGCATTGTGCAGCTATCACCCCAAGCAAAGTCTCTTTCTGTCCCCATTTTCCCACTTGCCCACCCCCACCTAACCCCTACCCACAGGATAGTTGCTTGATACCTCTTGCAATCCCAGGAAACTGAGAGAGTGAAATCTAAGGAAGGTGAAAAAGGAGAAAAATCTGCTTTGGGCAATGTCTCAAAGCAGTGATATGATTTATAGGACCTGATCCTGAGTGTGTTATCCTTCCAGTAAAGGAGCTAGAAAACCAATAATGGGTGATGTATTCACAACATTTAGATTGATTATAGTTCTTTTACTAAAGTAGGCAATATTACAATCACAAATATAATGGGCATTTGAACAGAACTAGCTATATAAGTTGCAAGGCCTTAGGTAAAACAGAAATGTGGCCTTGTGTTCATATTAGAAGAATGTCAATATGGTAACAGCAAAGGATTAACCCAGAACAGGGTATTCCCAAGCACAGAGTCCTCTATAATCATACTGGGGTCTTATGCTTATGAAACCAGCTCTGATTTTTAGCAGTTTGCCAAAATTGCATAAATTATTTTTATAAACCTTACTAAAAATCAAAAGAATAGTAAGTCTGAAATCTATGACTGTGTGTGCATCTTTATCTGTCCTTTCTCCCACAAAATTATTTTCTTATAAAAGTCTGAAATACCATTATATATTGGACAATTTTATTAGCTTAAATAGACACACAGTGAAAAAAGCACATGTGATAAAAAATTAAAATATTATTTTATTTTATTTTTAATTTAAAGTTTTGTTTTGCCAATGGAGGCCAAAGTATATTTATTCCTAAGAGTATTTATCTCCCTAGTTGAACTCAAATGTCACTATAAATCAATGTTGTCATTTGATAGTAAGGAAAGAAGCAATTTTATGGTTGGGTTAGCAGATGAAAAATTTAATAGTAAATTATTCAAGGCATGTGAATGATCTATTATTAGTAGATAAATGTACCTTAGAAAACTAGTTCAGTAATCTAGTTATGTCAGATATTGTGTCTTTAAAATTTACCACATTAGTTCTTTTGTTGTTAGCAATCAAAGCTGTTCAATTTTACTCGAAAGTCTTCTATAACCATAAAATAAAACAAATGTTCATGTTAATCTAGGATATGCTTCTGTTTATTAAAGACTGTCATGGTGCCATAACTCAACATGTGGATCCCTCCATTAAAAGCAAAGCAGGAGCACAAACGTAGGGGCGAGCTGCTGAAGGATGGAGGACCGATCTGGAAACTCTTGAAACGATGATTTCTGGTAGGTGAACGATTTCCTAGTTATCTAAATTTGGAGGTATATATGTTATATATGTGACCATGTAAAAGCATGTAATACTTTTTTTAGGTAAACAGTGTTCTTTTAATTCTCAAATCATTTTATTTGGATTTTCGTTAGGAATAATTGCCTCTTTGTTTTCTTTTCAATGAATCATCTCCAAAATTCTTACTAAAAAGTGGCAAAATAGTGGACATCAATGGATGAAATACTATGTATTTAACAAGTAATGATTTTAATCAAGTTTGAAGAAATTAAATATAGCCTATTTGAATTTTATAAGCAATTAAAGTTGTGGTAGTCTCATGTCATTGTTCAAAGCAGCTTCTGAAAGGCAAGCCAGTTAACAAAACTTTTGGAAAGCTCTATTTTTTCTTCAGCTAACATGATTGTTTAGTCAGTGTCTAGATATAGCTGCTCTCTACAGAGGTTACACATATGCTAAGAAAATTGAAAATGAACAGCAACAGTCTTACATACAAAAAAAGAATTACTTGTGAAAGTAATAAGGGGCACCGAAGAATTCTCTAAGTTGCACAAAAATGAAACACTGGTGCAAATATTTTAATAGAAGATCTCAGTTTGGGTTTACTAACTTCTGGGCCCCAGAACCAAACATCATATACTAACTTAAAAACATATCATGTGACATACAGTCACGTTTTTAGACATATAGCCAGTCCATTGGCATCTGGTTCATCATTGCCCCTTCATTTCCCAACCTTCACTCACAATCTGCATTCACCAAAGTAGTGTAAGCTCCTCAGTATATGAGATTGTAAATTTCTTGACACACATTCAGGACACAGATCAGAGCTGCCTTGGACAATTTTCTGGTATATCAAGGTGTTCACATCTTTCTTTAAAGAACTGTCAATGCAGAGACTCAAGAAGGGTCAATGATTAACCCAACAATAGGCAGGCTGTATCTAGAGGATAAGTCCATGACCTCCCAGGAAAGTCACCAGGAAGACCCCTGGAGTGAAAGCCAGTGATAACCAGCATTTGTATTGATACAGGGTGCGGCCAAGAGGGGGGTCCCAAAAGGGATTTGGAATGGGGCCCAGAACTCAAGGTATCTAGGAAATATTATAGAGACATATAGGATGTCCTCACCCTTTCCCCACATGTGTGAGTTGGCGGAGGGGACACATGGAGGAGGGCATGCAGGGCTGTTTTGTACAGGCACAGCCTTGCAGCTAATCCATGGCATGGTCATTTAACATATCTATGGCCTTTGGTGGCTCACTTTGATATGTTAAGTAGCTGTGGCCATGCTTGGAGTCAGGGGGATGGAAGACAGTTCCCCCCAAGATGTAAGTGGGGGCAGGCCCCCCGAGTTATAGCACCTGCATGGGAGCTGGAAGAAGACTAGCTCCAGGATATTGATCCATATCTGCCCACACTCACGATGGCAGCCCAGTAAACTTGGGTTAATACAAGGATGCTGGCAGGTGTAGCCAATTGTGGGAGGAGTCAGAAATGGGGCTACAGAGGAGGACTGGCGTGGGGATTTAAACTGAGATGTGGCAGCCATTGAGGGGGAACTACGTGGACTTGGAAGAGTACAGATCCCCTTGCAGCTTTGCAAGGGGGGAACCATGGGGTCTTAGCAAGAGTGCAGACCACTTCCCAGCTTTGGTGAAGGGGGGAACCACGAGGCTTCGGGAGAGTGAGGACCCCCGCAGCTCTGGTGGAGGTCTTTGCCTGGACGGCAACACAGCTGATGGTGCCAGCGACCTGGAGACGCTGTGCTGCTTTTCCAGACTTACGGTAGCCCAGATAAGGGCAGGGGGAGAAGGAAGCACTGTGGGCATCAGTAGTTATCCTAAAGGACCTTGATAGTTTAATGGGGACATTGGGTCACGTATTTAAGTCTGTATAGCCTTAAATAAACCTTCCCTTTCCTTTTCACAGATCTCTGGCATTGAGAGATATCTTTCCAATCGGGCGGTGGACACACGAGCCCAGTAGGTGGCCTGGATGGTATTAGTGTACCATCCTCCGGAGTCCGGGCCCCTGTATGTGTGTGTGACTGTTCTGTAACAGTTTTTGGCATCCCTGGGTGGGCCAAATATTGCCCCCCGCCTTGGACCTCTGTTCTATAACAGTATGACAGCAGACAGTGTATATGACTTGAGAAGCTATGGGTTCAACACCACTGGGATACTACCAGCCTATCAAACAAGTAAATTCTCCCCTAGAACATTATTCTCAGTGCCAATCAACATCCAAAACTGATTCGTGATTTTGCCAAGGGATTACTATTTTTTAATGCTTTATTGCACACTAAATGTTCTTTGTCTTTTTTCAAATTTTAAAATTCTATGCACTGCCAAATGGAGTTGATGTTTAAAAAGTAGTTTATTTAATCATCATAGTCAATGGTCCTGGCAAGCACTTGCCTTTCAAGGTTAGGTTTGATTTATCTAATTTGGAAATCAAAATTTAACAAAAATAAGATAACCTCTAAAACTCCATTTAATGATTGCAGACACTGTAGCTACTCTGTCACCAGCTTAGCCTTTGTCAACACTTACCTAAAACTATTATGTGAAAGGTCTTTGACATCCCTTTAGCCATACTTAAATTTATGATATTCTGACAGTAGGCTGAGTATACAGTTATACTCACCCATGCTATCTCTTTGTATGGGTATAAACTAACCTACGCATAAACTAACCTGGGTCCCTGGGTAGGTTAGTTATTATTAGTACTGAGCAAACTGCACAGGTCACAGAGCAGAGCTGGGTTTGAGCCCAGCACTGAAGCACTGGGGCGTACTACCTCTCTGTTACTGCTATCCACTCCCCCCTTTAACTTAACTGTGCCATGATTCCCAGAAGAATAATGCATCCCAAAATGTTTAAGGAGTTGATATCTGAGTGTGGAATGGATCACAGTTTCTTCATTGTACGGGCATATGTTCTTATGTCCCACATGAGACTATTTTCCCTTTTTTAAATTTTTACTTCTTTTAATTAGTGCCTTTTCTACCTGTAAATAAGTGTATGACAAAAATATTGAAAATTTCCCTAAGCTCTGGGAAAGGGAAACAAGACAAAAATTACATAGCTGTTACCAAAATCCACAAGCCAAAACCGACAGCTTCATTCAAACTGGTGCGAAATGTGACAACAATCAGAAAATCAGATTTCTAAAACTGATATTACTCACAAGATATGGTTTTAATATGTATACCTCACATCTGCTGTTCAATAAAAACTTTAAAAACCAAAAGCTATTTTGAAAGAAAAAAAATACTGAGCTGTATGCTAGTCAGAAAGAAGGACCAGGTCTTGGGACCTGCTGTCGAAACCACGAGCAGGAGGGCTAGGTAGGGAAGACAAATATTTCTGCCTTCCTGGGGCTGATAAATTTGTACTGGCTCTAGATAAAGGGCCCAGAAAAAGGTGAAACTAGGCTAGTCTGGGAAAGGGGGATATTTACTAAGGGAGAAATATTTCATGCTTCCACATTGGTTGTGGGCAAAAGTCCAGAAAGTTCATGCATGAGGAAGAGGCAATGGCATCTGGTGGCCAGCTATTCCTTTTCAGATAAGAGTTGGGAGAGCCTTCTGGGAGTTCATTTAAAATTCCAACACGTTAATAATCATACATTCAGAAAAGTGAGCTTTTTAATTGGTTTCAGCCCCAAGCTCTGTTAACTGATTAATTTCCTCCCAGCCTCTGGCCTGAAGTATTTACTTATTTGTTTGTTTGTTTGGTTTTGGCCTGTAGTAATTTAATTTAGGAAGTGTCAGAATTTTTCCTTGTCATTACTTACATCCCACAGATAAACAGATATATTATTTGTTAACATTCCTGTTCATTTTCTAATTTAACTACAATTCTACTATATGCTTAAGTA
Organism: Carollia perspicillata; assembly: GCA_004027735.1. Lineage (NCBI taxonomy): Eukaryota > Metazoa > Chordata > Mammalia > Chiroptera > Phyllostomidae > Carollia > Carollia perspicillata. The sequence continues at coordinate 14,381 of PVKM010001512.1, forward strand.
AAATAATAATTAACATTTCTGACAGAGCCATAATTAAGTAATTATATACTTTTAGAAAACAGTACATTTAAAAAGTTAATTATGATATGTTTGTTTTTAATATGATATATATGAGTTTTAATTATATAGTATTATCTACTGATAAGATTTCCTTACTAATATTAACTGGAGGGGTAATCATATATTCTAATTACATTTGATAAACTGATTCTAAAGAACTTTTATTTGGATAAAACAAACAGGTATTTTATATTGAAGGACTGCTTATTTCAGCTCATATGTAGTATTTAGAACATGATAACGCATTCAATTTTTTCCAGGAAAATGTGAAGAGATTAGCAAGGCCAATGTATCACAGTCTTACTTGCTTGTACTGAATGTCTGTTACAAAAGAATAACTATTCATCCAATCCTCTTTAAAAAACAGTCTCGCTAAGGAAGGTAAAACAGATTTAAATGTGTGGAACCACAGGAATTGAGGGTATAACATTCCTTTTGCTTGTAAAATATCCTGTCTCAATAGAAAGACTTTAATAAAAAGCAAAATTAGTAACCCTACACATTTAGTGTTAAGACAATTAATAACTAAATTTTAGGTCTACAAAAATACTGTTGATATCACAAATAGCTTTTTTGGGGGGTTGTACTAATTATTTTTCATGCTCAAACTTTAGGAAGAATTAATAGGAAATGCAGTTACTGATACAACTTCCTCAAAAATTCTACTAAAGCCTCTTAATACACTGTCTTGTGGGTTTACAAATCAAGCACAATGTATTCTTTTAAAAATTTCCTTAATATTTTCTTGTTTTTTAATTGTATTCTTTCCATTACCATTTATACCCCTTATAAATGGGAAGGACCCATGTCCATGAGTCCTTCTTTCCTTCCCAACACAATTAATGTGTTGGGTTCCTTCAGGTATATTTCCAGAAGTTGGATCGTTGGGTCAAAAAGTAGATCCATTTTTAATTTTTTGAGGTATCTCCACATTCTTTCTACAGTGGCTGTACCAATCTACATTCCCACCAACAGTGCAAAAGAGTACCTCTTTCTCCACATCCTCACCAGAGCTTGTTTTTTGTTGATTTATTAATGCTAGCCATTCTGACCAGTGTGAGGTGATATCTCATTGTGGGTTTAATTTGCATTTCTCTGATAATCAGTGATGTTGAGCATCTTTTCATATGTATATTGGCCATCTGTATGTCCTCTTTGGAGAACTGTCTATATAAGTCCTTTGTCCATATTTTAATTAAATTATGTTTAAATTTAATTTGTTTCTTTGGTGTTGAGTTTTGTAACTTCTTTATAAATTTTAGATTTACAAAATTTACAAAATTATACATCTGATGCACCTTCTCAGATGTATGGGTGAATACATTCTCCCATTCCTTGGGTTGTATTTTCATTTTGATGATGGTTTCCTTTGCTGTGCAAAAGCTTTTTAGTTTGATATAGTCCCATGTGTTTATATTTCCTTTTGTCTCCTTTGCCTGAGGAGATATATCAGATAAAATATTGCTCAGAGCAATGTCTAAGATTTTACTGCCTCTGCTTTCTTCTAGGATTTTTATGGTTTGGGGTCTAACATTTAAGTCTTTAATCCACTTTGAATTTATTCTTGTGTGTGTCCTAAGAAGGTGGCTTAGTTTCAGTTTTCTGCTTGTATCTGTCCAATATCCCCCATACTGTTCATTGAATAAATTGTCTTTAGCCCACTGTATGTTCTTGCTTTCTCTGTTGAATATTAATTGATTATAAAGGTGTTGGTTTATTTCTGGGCTCTCTATTCTATTCTATTGATTTACATGTCTATCTTTATGCCAATACCATGCTGTTTTGATTACTATGGCTTTATAGTATAGTTTGATATTAGATAGCATAAGTCCCTCAATTTTGTTTTTCTTTCTCAGTATCACTGTCGCTATGTGGGACCTAATGTATTCTTAACGTGAATTTCTACTAACATATATTTGAATAATTAGAAAGCTTTCTTAGTTGTTCATTCAGTCAGTAACAAAACAGTTAATTGGAAAATTACTAAAACCACATAATTTTAATGGAGATACTAATTTAATTAACCAGTCTTTCAGAAAAGTTTCATCATAGAAGTGAAAACTTGTATAACTTATGTTGCATACTGGTGGTAGCTAGGCAAAAGGCAGGTATAAAATACCTTCAGTGACTTCATAAAAAGAGTGAGCAGGTATATTAATTTATTTCCAGTTTCTTATAACTTTATTTCTAAGACCATAGAAATTTAGATGTTCTAAGAAGGGGTGTCCAAACTTTTGGGGTCTCTGGGACACACTGCAAGAAGAGTTGTCTTGGGCCACACATTAAATGCATTGCAACACATGGTCACAAAAAAATTTCATAATATTTTCAGTAAATTTAGGATTATGTGTTGGGCTGTATTCATAGCTATCCTGGGACACATGCACCTGTGGGCTGCAGGTTGGATACCCCTGTATCTAAAGGGTATGTGGTAGGGGGATAGAGGATGGAGTAATCTTGAGGCAGGATAGTAAGAAGCTAGGAAAATTCCTGGGTGAATGGAATGGAGAAGCTGAGACGAGAAAATGAAACAAGGCCAAACAGTCTGAGCAACTTACAGCCAGCTGGTGAGTTACAAGAACTTATCTCCCCTAACCAAGGACACTCGAAAGTGAACGACTTGTACCTCTTCTCCCTAACCAAAGAATACATAGCTTGAATCTCCCTGGCCTGGAAAATAAAGGACAAAGATCCCATTAATGTTATTTGTGCAAAGGACAGATGAAGTCAGGGAAACAAATTACAAAAAACCATTAAAGCCAACAGGCCCAGGATCAAAGTAAAATAGTATAGCTGACCAAAGAATCTTCCCAAATCCCTATGTGCTCATTTTGATGCATCAGCATATTAAAAATGCAAAACCAGGAATGTTCTGCTAAAAACCTCCCTTAAGATCCTTACCCACAGAAAGAAGATACAATGCCCTCAGAACAAAGACACAGCATAGGCGCACCCTAGAGCACTCCTAGGCCCCTTCTCAAGCATGAACTTTTCTCTTCCTCCTAAATTCTCCACGGAGACTTGCAGCCAGGGGAGCAGTGAGCAGGAGCAGCTCCATCTGGGCGTACCTCCGCCCAGCCCTGATCCTGTCTCCAGGGCCTCCTTTTCTCTGACTTCCAGGTGAAGTCAGCCCCTCCTTGGCTCACTCCTTCCCTAAAACTTTTCTAGAGATCCGAGGCAGCCCTGCCTAGGCTCTCTCTCATTACTTTCTCTACCCTAAGTTAGTCCTTTGTTTCACTGTCCCCAGCCTTAATAAACGTATTCCCCAAATCACCCGGGCTCGTGTTGTGAAATCTTTCCCACACAAAGTCAAGAGTGCACACACCACAGGGCGGCCTGAGGCAGACCTGCTTCCAGCCAGTGCCTGCCCAGAAGCAGGGCAATGCTATTAACTAAACTTCACATTGTATACAGATTTCACCCTTTTTTCCAGTATTGTACATTTTCTGACCCAACATTCATCTGGGATCCCAGACTGTATTTAGAGTTTATATTTCTTTAGTTTCCTCCAATCTTTAACATTTTTTAAGTCTTTCTTTGTACTTTTGACCTTGATAATTTTAAGAAATTTGGCCAAATATTTTGCAGAATATTAATCAGTTTGAGTATGCCTTCTATTTTCTCACAGTTAGGTTGAGGTTATTCCTTCTGGATAGAATGTCACAGATGTTTGCTCTTCTTACTGGGTCATATCAGGCTGCACGTGATGTTGACACATTCTTTAGTGTCAGTGGAATCTGCTGGGTTTCTCCATTGCAAAGTTACTGTTTTTCTTCTTTTTAATTAATACATATCTAGGGGAGATACATTGAAATTATGCAAATATCCAGTTTCTTCTTAAACTTTCACCCACTAATTTTAACGTCCGTGGGTAGATCTTACCCACATTAGTACTTTAGTAGTCTAAAGTGAATTTTATTTGATGGAGTTGTTCACTGGTTTAAACAGGTTAAATAATGAAAGCAAGGGCATGCATAATGCATGTTAACTCTATGTATTTTATTAATGAATGTTAATAATGGCTACCATTCATTGAGAATTTACTACATGCTAGGTACTCTCCCACATATTTTATAAATGCAACCTTGTTTAATCATCACGATAGCTGTATGAGGAAGTCATAATTTGGTACCCAAACTTTACAGAGGAATAAACTAGTTGCACAGACAAGTTAAGCAACAAAACCAGGGGAAGTCTTTTAGCCCCTAAAATGAGAGAACATTTGCTGGGAATTTTTTATGCATTCTGGGTCTTGGAACAAAAGGACATTGAGAAAAATCACATATTTCTATATCATTTTTCTATCTTATTCTTGCCAAAAATGTATAGTCCAAATATAATCATAAGAAAATGTCAAACTGAAATTGAGTGTAGTCTGGAAAAAAAACACTACCAGTACTCTTTAAAAGATACAAATAACCATTTTCACAAACCGTCCCCATCATACAAGGGCCTATATTTTTTCCTAATCGGCAAAGTCAATAGTCATGAAGGCAAAAAAGGGAGATATGTCTCCCTTCATAGCTTCAGATAAAACACCTAATAAATAAGCATGCAACTCTATTTATAAGGTGACATTAGTAAAACAATTTAATTTTGAGAAAGAAGTCAGATATTTTAAAAGGTAGATTATTTACTGTAAAAAGGACTTCTGAGACAAACGTATCTTGCTTAGAATGACTGATGGCCCTTTAGAGATAAGTGAGTGTGGTAACCATAGGAATCTTAGTTAAAGATAGTTTGTGTAGCTGTTAGTACCTAACACCCTGTCTGTTTTCCACAATCAATCTCTGCCTTCCACTTTATACACAGGGGTGGGAGGCAGTGAGGGGTAAGTATTGAGGATATCTGTGTCTCATAATTCTGGATAAAAAGGATAGTTAGACTTTCCTGATTCAGGTTGCATTAAAAATGCCCTTTAGTCAAAATGGCTGCATTAAGATGCTTGAGGCAAGACTCATTTGCTCGAGTTCATTTTTCATTCACCTTTGCAGTACTACCAGCTCCTACTCTCTATACTTCATTACTCTTCCAAGATTTTAGGTTTGGGGGAAGATTGTGGCCCTAAATGGGTTGATGATGTTGATATGAATTTAAAACTGATAGAACTTTAGTCTGCAGACTGGTGGGAACTTCAATCTCAATTATTGGGATTCAGTACTCCATGTGTTTGCTAATATTCCAGATCTTCAAGGTTTTCTGCAGAAACAAGGGAGGTCGGTGGTCACTGGTCCTTTTGGTTTCATTAAGAGTGACATTGTCCTAGTCTTCATGCAGTTTTCTTTTCAATCTGGGGACTTCCTAGCTCCCAGGTTATAACTGAGGTGTGGCTCTTCAGAAGGTCACCACTGTGGCGGTGACAGAGCCTCCCTGGAAGCACCATGTACTCAGTATAACTATCTCTTCTAAAGTCTTGGTTTGCATTCATTCTCTCCCCGCCCCTATACTCTTTCATTTCTTCTACCCCTGGGAAATTTTTGAGCTTCTACTTTGAATGCTGAATAAATTCCTGTGGCTGAAAATACAGATGGGTCTTCTACCCTGCTGCATGCAAACAGCCGAGAAAAAAAAACAGAACCCCCACACACAAATTTCTTTCTCAAAAATTATCTTTCCCTCACAGGGTGGCTGAGTTGGTTGGAATGTCCTCTTATACAGGAAAAGGTTGTGGGTTCAGTCCCCAGTCCAGGCACATATGGGAGGCAACCAATCAATGTTTCTCACACCAACGTATCTCTCTCTCTCTCTCTCCCCCACCCGCCTTTTGCTCTCTCTAAAGTCAATAAACATATCTTCAGATAAGGACTAAAAATATTGTCTTGCCATAGTTTCTTGAAAATATAGGAAAAAAGTGGGGAATATTCCTGAAATTTTTATCATTGGAGAACTGAGAAATGCTTATACCAATGAAGGGTTCTGGGAAAACTGCCACATACCTGGCTTGGGCAAGAACTGTTGCTATTTATTGAGATAGTTTGTGTAACAGAACAGGTAAGTTTGAGGGACTAAGATGAGATTTGGGCCATGTTGAATCTATAGTGCCTGAAGAACATTATTATATATTTTCCATCAGAAGAGTAAGTGTCAAGCTCAAGGAAAGAGAAAAAATTATAATAAGCTAATAGTGTGTATGTGGCACTTAAGTCTAAAAAGGTTATTTGTATCATTCAAACATAGCATGGGAATTTCCCTATGAATTTACCAGAAGAAATGTATTACATTTATTTCACCTATAAGCTAGTTTTACAATAATGTTAATTTGTTAGTCACTTGTTCATTCATTCATTCAACCATTGTACATTCAGAAAATATTTGTTGAATAACTATCATGTGCCAAGCACTGTTCTTGGCATTGGGGCTAAATCTGTAAACAACAGCACAGAAAAATAAAACCCCTGCTCTAATGGAGTATACATTCTAGTTGGGAGGAAAAAATAAATAAATAAAATATATAGTATATCATATGGATAACTGATGTGAAGAAGGAGCAAAATAATGAAGAATAATAATAAGTGCTAAAGTGGGTAGAGATTGCAAGTTTAACGAGACGGTTAATGTAAGGTCTCAATGAAATGGTGACACTGGAATAAACAACTAAAAGGCAAAAACCTAAAAGCAGGGAGCTATGTGCACACAGAAAGAAAAAGTGTACCAGGCAGAGGGAATGGTAAGTGCAAAGGTCCTGAGGCACAAACCTGGCTGGTATGTTTGAAAAACAAGTTGGCCAACAGGGCTGAAGAATATGAGTAAAAGGGAAACGACCAGGGGATAAAGAAAGTTGGGTTAAGATCAGTAAGACTTTGTAGGCCCTCGCAATTCTTTAATTTTTCCTTTAAGTTGGGAAGTCATTGGGTGAGTCCGAGGCAGCAAAGTGATATGATCCAAGAACAACATTCTGGCTACTTACTGTATGGAGAACAGACCAAAGTATAAGGATGGAAGGTGGCGGAATGAATAGAAGGCTACTACAATGCTACTGCAATAATTCAAGTAGGAGATGATTGAGTAATCAGACTAGCAGTGTGGAAAGTATGAAGTGTTTGAATCCAGATAAATTTGGAGGTTAAGACAGTAAGATTTGCCACTGGATTAGATATTAGATACGGGAGAAAGAGAAGGTTCAAAAATGATCCCAAGATATCTGACCTTAACAACTATAGAGATGAAGTGACAGTTAAATGAGTTGTGAAAAATGGCACGAATAGTGCTTTGGGTAGGTATTGATTTTGGACAGGACAAGTTTAATGTAGCTATTACATATATTTGGGCTGGACATTTAAATCCCTGAATATTGGATGAGAACATGAACTACAAAGGGGAGAATAGAAATGGGCTATCACTAGAGGGAGACATGAAGTCAAGAGAGGATTTTTAAAAACATACTCAGAATAGAAACATGTTTGTCTGTTGAAAGGAAACATTCTCTAATGGAGAAAAAATTTGATGGTGTAGGATCTTTGATTCAATCTATTAGAGCTCAGGACTATGCCATCATGGGTACTTACAGTCTTTCTTGTAAAAAGCAATATTGTGGATAACGCATGAGATACAGTTCACTTCTTTTGTAAACATATTGCTAAAAAGAATTAAAATATATTTACTTAATAAGATAAATAATATTTCAGTCTGGTGCATGATATATACCAAACTGAGTGATTCAGATAGTAATGCAGTGATCCACAACAGTTTCAGGGAGGACATGCCCCTAATCCTGGGTAACATTTGGATAGACTGGGATGGGGATGAGAACGCAGACTGGGGCATGTCTGATCATCAGCAAAGGAAAGAGATGGTGATATTGTTACAAGGGAGAGATCTGAGTCCATGCCTCCCCACCCCCAAGCTTGTTCCTCAATTCTTGTCTCGCTCACCAGAGATGAATTCAAGCAAGAGACCAACATGAATAGTGGAAATGAGAGAGCAAGTTTATTTATGATACACATATGAGCACAAAGCTGCAAGCAGGCACCTGACTAGTCTGAATGCCACATGGAGAGGGGAAATAAAGCTGTTAGAAAGCTTGTCAGTAAGTTTGTTCTATACACTTGAGCCCGAAGCTGCAAGTGGTCACCCAGCCAATGTGAGTGCATTGACTATTGGAACTCCAGCAGTTATATACTTTAGTCGGCTTCTAGGTGCCCCCTCTTCCTCCCTTCTCCAGATCTTGGGATTAATACACAATCTCAAAGGCTTTCTTTCCCAGCTAGTGAAACTGTTAACAAAGCCTTTCTTTCCCATGGAAGCGATGCACACAAAATTTCAAGGGCTTCAATCCTCCTGCTCTATCATAGTTGTTTGTGAAGTTCAGAACACCTCACAATCTTATCAGACCAGACTCAGGACGGCTGAGTTAGTGGAAGACTCAGGTTTCCCTCCACCTCCCTGCCTTTGTTTACTATCTATTTTACTTAACAGGAGCAGCTCTAAAGTTGCTACCCCACTATAGTTGATTGCTACCAGGCAGGAATGGTCTCAGTACTTTCAGTTTCATTTTTCAAATGAAGCAAGACTGAGGGTGGGAGGTGGGGTGGGTGGGGTGGGGGAAAGTGGTGGTGAGAGAATGGAGACAGCTGTACTGCAACAACAATAAAAAACACAAAATTAAAAAATGTATTTGTAATAGCAAGAAAATTTAAATTTTTATATGGGAAAGCTCTCAATTTAAAAAATAGCACGTAAAAAACTACTGTGTGAAATGGGCAAACCACCTGTGGGCCACATTCAGTCCTCTAGTCCTTGGCTTGCCACCTTAGTCACCATCGGAAGAGAAAAATGGACCTGCGATCACGAGTTTACGCTGGCCAATATGTAGATAAGGAGTCCTAAAGCTTCCCAAAGAGTCAATCCAATTCTCAAGATGAATCTGCCTCCCTTTGTTTAACTCAAGAAATTGTTTACTACCCATTTTTGGTTTGGTTTGACTTTATTTTTTTACTACTGGCCCTACACATGATGTTTTATGAACAAATTATGGTACAACATTATCAAAGAAATAGTGGTAAGAAAAAGTTGTCAATATTTAATAACATTTTCATGCTTAAAGTAACATGTATCAGGTTAGTATAAATATTTCTAATTTTTAAAACACAGTTAAATTGTTGTTTTTGCTTTTTGTCTTCTTATTTTTTTTATAACCACAACAAAAAAGTATAAAGAATGTCCTGTTGAAGACAACATAATAAAGGCCCAAAGGTTGAGGTGTTTCCTTAGCAAGGCAGAAGGTTTCAGTTTCTGGAATTTACACTTTAGGCTACAGTTCTTGTCTTTTGATGGATTGTTGCACACATGGCACAGTTTGTGCTTTTAACCGGATTCAAAAAGGTCAATGGCCACTTGGCCCAGGTAGAAAGGGATAAGGTGGTTGACTTCACGTGTCACGGGACTACCCAAGTTCCTCTTCACAATGCAGTGCCCGATGGGGTTGGACTTCTTACCGAACTCCTTATCCACGTGAGTCTCAGAGTCCCATACGCTACAGCTCTTTGGTGTCTGAGTAGTGCGTTTCGCCAAGTCCTGTTGCATCTCCTCTGTCATGACCACATTTTTTATCACGGCTTTTTGATCTCACGTCATTACCATGAGATCAGCAGTTTTCAGCCCACATGCCATGGCAGGCACACTGGTGTGATGCAAAAAAATTTCAAACATGCAACATCTGACGATTTAGTCAGGGGTACTGACATCTTTTCCCTTAGATTGTCAATGTAAAAAACGACAACAGCCAACACAACAGCAGCCATCTAGTGTGAATGAACCAAAATTATACCTATATTTCTGGTCAGATCATCAAAAATATATTTGTTGGTGTGCTACAGAGCCTTTAGTAATTAGTTTATGTGTTCCATGAGATGAAAAAGGTTGAAAATCACTGTTCTAGTCATCTTATAGGTTTCATTCTCAAGTGCATCCTGAGGAAAGGTGAATCACCTAGCACCAGAAGCAAGGTCATGCCTCGCAGCACACCGACTTGCTTTAGATGCCCACCTTAGAATCCTCTCTCTTGCTTGCCTGCCTGCCTGCCTGCCTTACCAGCTATAGATGATCTCCTGGCTTTGCTCAGTGGAGCAGGCTGCCTTCATTCCGTAACCAGATTGAGCACCTACTGTGTGCTGGTGCTAGAAATATAGCGGCCTACAAAGGAGACCCAGTTCATGTTCTTAAAGAGTGTGCAGTGTAGTGGGGTTGACGTATTTTTTAAAGGGATCACAGATTTCATATTTTCAAAAATGGCAGTGAGCTTATTTTGACTAGTCTCCTTGTTGAAAAAATTAACTTGAGAATAATACATTTAAATAATATTAAGGTGCATCAGAGAGCCGACAATACAGTGAAGTACTAGCAGGCCCAAACTGAAGGGAAATGGGACCCGTAAGCTGCTCTTGTGCGGAGAGCATTTGCTGATTCGGAAAATGTTCAGTTCCCCTTTCAACAGCCCTGTTGGGTGAGGAAGCCTAAAACAAAAGCCCAGAGTCAGCAAATGGTGAAGGGGCTGACAAGAGATGCTCCCAGTAATAAGCTGGAACACCAGAGGGCTACAGGGTGAGGGGAAGCCGAAAGAAAATAACATCTTTCTTTAAACTGTCTTAAATTTTGTAAGAAAACTTGTCTCCAACTTTATGTTTCCAATATTAAAGTGGCCCCTTTGTACCTCTAGATAAAAGGCAGGACCAAATGAAAGTCTTATCTGGAGAAAGGCACTTTCACCCTAGAGGTCTGTTGCAGGGGAGCTGGTAAAATGTAGCTCCAGATTGAAATAGCTCATGAGGAGAATGAGACGTCAAGAGAGTGAAATTAACAAACACTAAACAAAAAACACCGAGTAGTAGGAGGAGCCCAACTAATCCTGGAGCCAGAAATTGTAGCAATTATTTGAGATCTTTTTTGGCAAAACGTGGTTCTTGGCCTTCCACATCAGCACTGTGTAAGAATCTGCGGAAAAACAGACTCTCCAGCCTGACTCCAGAATCTGCATTTAAACAAAATTATTAGATAGGACAAGAGTGTACAGGCCTGGGTGGTTTTTTACTGAATGTTATTCTTGTTTCATGTTAAAATTTAGCACAGTGCGTACTATTTGCAGATGCAGCTGTAAATGGGATGAGCTTGACAGGAACTCAACCAGATAAATGCAGGTAACTACACACGGGTAATGGCAGAGCTAGTGTATATAAGCAATGGCCAAGCCTCCCCTTGGGGAGACAGAGCTTTGCGTAAGAGCCCTCTGTTTCTTTTACTTGCTGCAATTAAATAAAACTACCTTCAGACAACCATGTCTTGTTCTTGAGTAGAACAACAGCCCAAACATCTTGTTCTTGAATTTTATACCCCAAGCGGTGAAGCCCTAGAGTGTGGTAGCAAAATTCCCAGGTAATTTGTGTGCTCCATGAAGTTTGAAACAATGAACAAAATAACAAAGCTATACAAGGATCAGAGAAAATGGGAAAGGAGGACTAATGGAAAAGTTCTGATTTTAGAGACCACGGGTTGGTTAATAGGCTGCAATTTGTAACTTAATCATGGGGAAAGAAGGTGTTTCAACATGCTTTCAAATCCCGTGGCAGATGCAAAGCCAATCGGGCTTTTATTTATTTACTTTTTATTCTCTTTAAAAAATAATTTTTATTACTTTTTCTAGTATTTATTCTTTTTTTATTCCTTTACATTTTTTATCCTTTTTATTTTTCCTATTCTTTTTCTATTTGCGCCCACTTGATGCTGTAGCTTAGGGAATGTGGGTATTTAAGCAGAGCATCCATTTGATTATAGTGGCAGTGTAATTGAAATTCGTTATCTTAAGTCTGGAACCAGCAATTGCTCTGCTGAACATAATGTCAGAGAGTCTTTTTCAGATGCAATGAGCAAGGCTATCTGTGAAAAAGAATTCATTGCCCTAGGATACTGGCAGTAGGCCAGTCCATGCTCCAAGGCAGCATTTTCAACCTTCTTCATCTCACGGCACACATATACTAATTACTAAAATTCGGCAGCATACAGCACACTAAAAAATATATTTTTTTGCTGGTCTGAAAAAAATATTGGGAAAAGAAATCCGTGTCCTTGACTAAATAATCAGGTATGGCCTGTTTTAAAAATTCTTGCAGCACATGATGAAAATTGCTGGACCAGAAAGAAACTATATATATTGTTCTCTTTACAAGGGACCTTCCCTCTGTAGAGACTCTAACAGCTGCTATTTGAATCTTTTACTATCTATGGTTAAAAATAGCCCCCACCTCCTGCCAAGAATGGCAAAGAAATCAATAAATGATCACAATTATGGAATGTCATTGGAATGATATTGGAATGTCATTCCAATCTTGGAATGTCGTTTATTAGATTGATACGAATACTTTTTTTCCTTTGAAGAGCTCAGATTTTGAATCTGTGATTGGTATGTCTTTGGTCTTTTGAGATGGATAATGAGAATAAAATATGTGAGAGATTAAACTTCTCTAGTGGCAAGTGTAAGTGGCACAAGAGTTATGCTGGAGATCAGCTCATTAATTTTTTTTTTTTTTTTGAGAGAGAGAGACAGAGAGGGAGGGAAAAAGAGAGAGAAACATAGATTTGTTGTTTCACTTATTTATGCATGCATTGGTTGTTTCTTTTTTAAAATATATTTTATTGGTTATGTTATTGCAGTTGTCCCAATTTTTCCACCTTTATCCCTCTCTACCTGGTACCTCCTTTCCCTCCAGCAATGCCCCGCCTTGGTTCATGTTCATGGGTCATGCGTATAAGTTCTTTGGGTTCTCCATTTACTACTCTTGACATCCCCCTATTTTGTACCTACCAATTATTCTTCTTAATCCCTGCACCTTTTTCCCGAGTCTCTCCCTTCCCCCTCCCAGCTGATAACCCTCCAAACGATCTCCCTATCTATGATTCTGCTTCTGTTCTGATTGTTTGCTTAGTTTGTTTTATCAAATTCAGTTGTTGTCATTGATTGTTTCTCATATGTGCCCTGACTAGAGATCCAATTGCAACCTTGGCAAATTGAGATGAGGCTCTAACCAGCTGAGCACCCAGACAGGGCTTGTTAATCAACTTTTGCAGTTTATCCATTTGTAAACAGACCTGTGATGGTTATTGCAGTGCTGTGTGGTTGTAAGTTTTCAAAAGTTTGAGATCCCTGCAGCGAAGGCCATTAGAAAACATGAAGTAGTATTATATAAGCAGGTTGTGGGCCATCTGCCAACAGCAGTCACTGATTTTTTTAGAGAAGTAGTAAGTTGAATGAGGGAAGATGTGGAACGCTTCAGGCAGAATTATATAAAATCTTTTCTATCTTCTGCTTACTCAGCAATAATTAACCTGGCAAATCTAGAGCTAGGTTAGAATAAAATTAAACATTCCCTAAAAGGCTTGTGAAATGGTAAACAATAAAATTATTGCACTATGATTTGAAGCAAAGACATCTAGCCCTAAATGCAAATAAAACATGATAAATTGATGATGACAACTTTTAATTAAATTATAAAATCAGAATAATAAAAATAATTTTATTACATTTTCTAGTATCCTCGTTTTTCTTCTTTGGATACATGGAATATTTTTTAGATAATTATAGTGCTACATGCCACTTTCTAATTATCATTATACTTTTTGGTCAGTTTGTTAGAGAAAGTATATATACTTCCACTATACTTAAAGTATTATAAAGTATCTGAAGTGGCCAAAGACATATCACACAATAAGTCTATGCATTTTTTAGTAGGTACTATCTTTTCCAGTTAGAAATTGGTGGCATTTTACTTTGGGCAAAAGCCAGTAGGTATAAGATTCAGGCTGAGCCAAGTTTAAATTCTCTTTTGCTATTTTACTGGTTAAATGACCTTAAGAAATTTAAATAACTTTCTTGAATCTCTATTTTTCATTTACAAAAAGGGACAAAACAATAGTTATAAGACAAAACTGTCAGGAGGATTAACTGAGATTAAAATAGACAAAATACTTAACAGAGTGCCTTGGTAGTATATTAAATATAATATTTTCAGGTTAAAATTCTGTCATTATAGAAGAATATTCCTTAACCTCACTGAAAGCATTCCCTAATCCTCCCTTATAGGTGTTGTCTACAAAATAACCTAAAGTATTATTTGCATTATTTACATTTTTCTCCTGAGGACTTCTCACTAATTCATTTAACATTCGTTGATTTGAGCATTCACTGTGTGAAGTAGATACTGATAGGATTGTAATAAAAGTATTGTTTCACTATTCTCAGAATTCAGTCCTGAAACACCAAATAAAGCAAGAGCATATGTAAATAAATGTCAAATGAATAATAAGATTCTCAACTCATAATTGAGAACAATAGTGACTTCAGAATAGAAAAAGACCTTTTTATAGTAAATGGGCCTTGACAAGTGAATGTATGGATGGAGGCAAAAAGATAATCTTTCCAGATTAAGGAAAAACAGAAACTGGAAAAGAGATGAGGTTGGCATTTTTGGGATCAAAGACCGAATGTAATTTTAGGATCTTAGACTGAATGTATAAATGTAACTATCCTTAACTAGGGTCAAGGAGTTCTACCTTCCAACCTTTGAAGGCAACCGTGAGGCTGGCGTGGCCCCCGGTGAAAATGAGTTTGACACCCCTGCTCTAAAGTATGCCTATCTGCCTCCCTGTCAGCCATAGCGGTGTACACATCAAAATTTCGTTAGGCTAGGTGAAACAACACATTTTCAGCAGGTAGAGCTGGGTCACAAGTCTACTCGTAATTGCAAGAGAAGTTGGCGACTGTGGTCAAGCTACTTGCCCCAAAAGGGAGAAAACCGATGCTGGTGAAGATTTAGCATCCTTCATCCCTATATGGGATATAAACAAATCTGTAAGTGTACTATATCCTGTCTTTTTTTCTTAAGCATGTCTTTTCCATGTATGCAAAAAGCCCCTTATATTTAGTTTACTAGATTAGGATGACTACTGACTACTTTAAATTCCTATTTTTCAGTAAAAGGCTCTAATCTTCCTAGATTTCCTTCTTCAATTTTGTAAATGGAAGTGATTGATATCTCTTCTTTGATTCACTGTGCCTTTCTAGCTTTATTACATATTTTGCAAAATGCAGTGACCAGAATTGTATATCATATTCCAAATGCAAAACACAACCATTTTGAACAGAGTAAATCCATAGTTTTTGCCTTTTTCTTCAAAAATAATTTCTGATGATAGCAAGCATGTTGTTGATGCCTTTGGCTCCAGCTTTAAAGAAAAGTCTACACTGATTCCCAAGTGCCTCTTGTCTTCACTTATATTTCTGACATTAAAATCCACTAACCTTTCAAAGCAGTGGTTCTCAGCCTACACTGTATGTTACAATCATCTAGGGAGCTTTAAAAAATACAAATACACTTCCCTCATGATTCTTATTTAATTTGTTTAAGATGAGGCAGAGCTATTGATCTTTTTCAAAATATCTATAGATACTGTAATGTCCTCTCAGAGTTTTAAACTATTGTTGTAATAGTGATTTATCATTTTTTCCTATTGTACTTTACAAAAGTTTATTGAAATTTATCTATTCTTTTTCTTCTTGAAGACAGACAAGAGCAAATCTTTCCAAAGATTTCTCCCATTAGTTTGAAATTAGCATATGAAAAAATTGTAGGGCTCTTGGAAAACCATAATGAACCTTACACTTTAGCACATAGAAAAAAAAATGATGACTGAAACACAGATGTCAAATACCCTTCATCCCCCAGTTTCTGTATATGAACGTCATAACTACACTGCCTATATTTTTAATGCATGCCAACTTGGATATAAAGCTCTCCATCTTTTTCTGTGCCATCTTCACCCCTATTCCCTCTCAAAGAGTCCATGTAGAAATATCTCAGTAATGTGGACCGTCCTGGAATTTGCATGAGAGAGACATAGGTGGGCTTGTCTCTCCTTTATCACATTCCACTACCCAGAGAAACCACCCTGAAGCCTCATTGACTTGTTCATCCTGTAAAGTTCCCTAGACCACATCATCACTAGAGGTAGCAGTGAGGACATTTCCATTTCTCCTTCCCACCAAATAAGTGGCATTGGGTACCCTCCATTCTTTATACTTTTGTCTTCCAATCTGAGATACTCAACCATTCAAAATGCTTTGTCTCTATTCTGCAGAGCAATTCAGATAAGCTCTAGCTTCTCTTTTTAAAATGTCTGAGTTCCTATTGTGAACCCTGAGAAAGAAGATACCTACTAAGAAAGTCTCCTGGTGGCTAATGGGGCTCAAATATTCCCCAGCAGACATTTCTGCACAAGAATCTCTCATGCACACTGTACTTCAAGGAGAAGCCTGCACTGAATTGCTGGACTGCACTGTGTTTCTGCATCTGAGCCAGCCCTTATAAAGGAGTTCCTGGAATCCTCTTTCAACTAATAGGAATGAAGATTTCCCCATCCAATCAGAGCTGCACAATTCTGACCAATCAGAGCAGCTCTGACCAATCAGGACAATATCTGACTGGACCAAGCTGTGAAGATTTGGAGCCTTCATTTGCATGAGGGTGGCCCAATTAGGGACCAGGAGAGAGGACTTCTGTCCACATAAGCAAGCTTTTCTGTGGCTCTGGAAGCACACTTTTCCTTTCCACTGAAGACTGAAGACTGCATCACCTTGGCTGAGCTGAAATACTAAAGATGTTTCACCATCATAGAGCAAAGCAGACCAGTACAGGCCAGAGCAAACTGGCACACGGAGCAGATCAACGTAGAGTGGAACAGACCAGTAGATCTCAAAGCAGACTGGCATGGAGCAGAGAAAGCAAGTCAGATCAGAGCAAAGCTGCCTGGCAAGAGAGGTGCTTGGCCTGAGGGTTGCCGGCCCCAGGTCTGCCTCACATCTGTGTTGTTTCACAGCCACGCTGTATCACAATTGAGATGCTTTGCACTGAATAAAAGGTTCCTCCTTTACTGCACTCCAATTTGGGGATTCCTGATGGGGTAGAATTGGTGCTAACAACCATCAATTGACATAATCCATCACCATGCTGGATAAAATTGAGTATCTTCTAGTTGATGTGATCCTGACTCCTTTAGAAGTTAATGTGAATATTTAATAGCCTTCCATGGCTATACAGAATATTACTTACTATTATGTAATATGTAATATACCGTATTTTTTACTATAAGATGCACCCCTCACCCCCAGCCCCACCAAATTTGGGAGGAATAATGGTTATTAATGCTGCTGTTGAGTTCTGTTTACATTTACATTGGTGAAATATTATGTTATTTATGTTATTAAATGTTTTACCACATTTTTTGCTATAAAAATTTTTCCCCTATTTTCCTCCTCTAAAACCTAGGTGAGTCTTATGATCTGAAAAATCATATTAAATTTATAAGATCTCCCAAATATTTTTCAACTGAATCCCAACTGTTTCACACAGGGATCTCTAAATCTGTAATCTAGCCACCATTTTTTTATCATTAACATACAGTTGGTATACAATATATTAATTTCAGGTGTACAACATAGTGATTTGACATTAATATATCTTACAATGTGCTCACCACACTAACTTTAGTAATCATTTGTCACTGTGCAAAGTTATCACACTATTATTAACTATACCCACTTCGAATTTTTACCCATCAGTCCATCCCACTCCCCACTGGCAAGGATCAGTTTTTTTCTTTGTTTCTGTGAGTTTTTGCATTGTTTGTTCATTTGTTTTGACTTTTTAAAAAATTCCACATGTAGGTGAAATCATGTGGTATTTGTCTTTTTCTGTGTGACTTATTTCATTTGGCATAATATCCTATAGGACAGGGGTGTCAAACTTATTTTCATGGGGTGGGGGGCTACATCAGCCTCACGGTTGCCTTCAAAGGGCCAAATGTAATTTTAGGACTGCATAAATGTAACTACGCCTTAACAGTTAAGCCAGAGCTTGGCACTGCCACTGGGTAGAAACAAGGTGCTGGGCCAGATAAAACAGGGTGGAGGGCGGGATTCAACCTGTGGGCCTCTGTGTTTGCCACCTGTGCTCTAGTACTACCCATATTGTCACAAATGGTAGAATATGTTTTATTGCTGAGTAATATTCCCTTGTGTGCATATATCTTCTTTATCCATTAATCTATTGATGGACACCTAGGTTGCTTCCATATCTTGGCTATTGTAAATAATGTGACAGTGAACTTAAAGATGCACGTATCTTTTCAAATCAGTGTTTTCATTTTCTTCAGATAAATACCCAGAAAAGGAATTGCTGGGTCACATGGTAGATCTGTTTTTAGTTTTTTGAGGAATCTCAATACTGTTTTCCATAGTTTTAGACACCAGCTTGAGGACAACCTTAAAAGTGCCACCTGCCTTCCCCAGCAGTTTCTCCAATGAACACATTGGCCTCCTGCAAAAAACTTCTCATGAATGTTTTCCATCTATTTAGATAAGTTTGTATTTGCATAGTGTTACATAATTCAAAAATCATCTTCTCATATATTTTCTTGTTTGAACCTTCCATGAAATAAGGATGTATAGGGTTCTCTCTAATTTATAGTTGATAAGAGTGGTATCTAGAAATTGTGAACAAATAAATCAAGTCCAACTGGACAGTAACTGGGAAAACAGTCACACGAAGTAAAAGGCTGAAAAAGGAATTTTGAAAGATTATGCATAATCGTAATGTGTAAAAACTGAAATTTCTAACTCCCTCAAACTTAGTGACCTAAAATAATATTATAATACTATTATATAATAATAACATCAATATATTAATAAATATAATATACATTATAGTAGAATATATTAATATAATATATAATATACTATTAGTTATAATAATATTATCACTATTATTATTCTGATGATTCTTTTGGGTTTATTGTTCAGTTCTGTGAGTTTCATAGTTGACTGACGTGACTGTAGCCAGCAGGTACCTCCACTGAGGCAGGTTGCTCAGGGGAACTCATTCAGGCTTCAGCTGAGATGATTGGAGGCTGGGGCAGCTGGGCTCCTCTCTTCATGGAGTCCCACCTCCTGTGCTTTTTCAGAGTGTGGACATCTCCAAATATGTAAGAGGGCCGGATTGGAAGGCTAGCCTGGGGAGTTACATGTCACCACATTCTTTTGGTAAAAATAAGTAACTGGTTCAGTTCCAGTCAGGAGGCGAGGAAACAAACCCTACCTCTTGATGGGAAATGTGGCCGTTCCACTGGAGAGGGTGGTGGCCAGGCAGATCTGACTCACCGAGGACCAATATTATAAGAATCTACCACAGCTGAGATAATATGTTTCCTAGCTTACAAGTGTATTCACATCTTTTTCTCATTTAATTATCCCAAGAACCCGAGAGGTAGTAGATTATTTTGTTCATTTTTAGCATTGAGGAACCTCAAGTTCTGAAAAGTCAATGACACACAAACTGGTCTAAGATGGTAGAGCTAGGATTTAAAGTCAAACATTGTCAACCAAAAATCATGACTAAGAGATGCACACATATAGTATTCCTGTTTTCCAAAGATGAGGTTCTTAATTCTAAAGATTGTGTGCAAAATGGCTAAATAATGTTGAACCATCTAAGTTATAACCTTAACACTTATTAGTAATTTTCAAATTACAAAGTAATATTGTAAGGTAACAGCGAAACTAATTTTATTATTAATATTTTATACAACCTATGTCAATAGGACTGTATTTTAAATACAAGCACTTTTTAATTTTATATTACAGGTTTACTTTGGACTAAATATAAAGGGAAGGAAACCCCCTCAATATTCCAGATGTCCGAATTAAAAAATAAATTTATCGAAGTTTTCTTTAAAATACTTCTCATGATTTTTCCCTCAAAATTGAGAAGGCAGTTTATACTGATTACAACAGTAATTTCATTTGAATTTCTTTCACTCTAGCTGCAAATCTCATTTTAAATCGGAGCTAACGAAAATGGCTGAGAACAGCAACTAAGAAGCTCGGCCATGACAAAAATGATGTTGCACCGTAGCCTCTGCAGGTTCTCGCTCCACTAAATTAACACAATCCTCTCTTACCCCCTATTAAAGAAGGAACATTAAAAAAGATAGGTGCCTATATAAAATTTTTCATATTGTGTATATTTACACAAACATAAAAGATATACATGCACACATACATTAAAATACATGGAATTGTAAATCCAATGAATAATTATGGAGTCATCTTTAGTTATTAACTATCACATTTAGATTGGTTCTAATTTACTACAATAGAAACTACCTGGGAAACTGAGGCAAGAATAATACAACAGGAAAAGATCTGATATTTTGGAATTGAGAAGTCATTTTAGAAAACAAGATAATAAATAGTCTACAGTGGAGGTGTTAAGAAATTGATTCCTTTCATGACCCATCTATCAAGCTGAGTGAATTGGAGCTGTAATACCAGCTTGTTAAATTAAATTTAAATTCAAATAAATGATCGTTAGAGTAACAATACGACAAAGAGGGAGTGATAAAGATATTGATTTCAGTACCATTAATTTGCAGAATGAAGCAAATTATGATATTTTTATGGGTAAGCCAGGAGAAAACTGATAAAGTTACCTATAGCATTTCAGCATTTAAGGCCTCATCCTTGTACCCTTAGATTTCTGAGAAGCCACACAAAAGGAATGCAGTGTTTCTCTTTAGGTCAGAAACACCTCCCAAACACAAGAAGCCTTAAGCCCAAATGGAGGATTAAAAAAAAAGTTACTCAAAACTCCGTTATAAAGATCACAAAGGCAAAAATCATTTTAAAATATCAACAATTAAAATGTTTCCCAAATGTCAGAATCATATAATTTGTTTTCACAGTCTATTCATACTTCTCACCATATATCCCAATTTTCCTTTTTTTTTTTTTTTTTTTTTTTGGTGAGGTTTGCTCCTAGGAGAGAGGAGGGAAGGCGAAGGTGAATGCACATTTTGCACAATGGGCTTTAATATTCCCATCTTACAAAAGATTATTTTTGTTTAGCCCAGCAACATTACTTTGCATATTGATTATCATTTATTATTTCTTTCTTATTACCTCACATGCTCCTTTTCATCCACAGTAGAAGAGAATATGGAGTTAACGACATATTTTCTTATTTAACCATTATTCTGAGGCTACAGTTTGAAAGCATATTTCCCTTACTATCTTAAAGATGGTGTTTTGTGGGTATAAATACATCGAATATAGTTTATTCTCACAAACCTTGAGCATATTATGAGAAAATAGCCAGCATATGATTCTTAGCCCGTCTCACCTTCATCTAGAGTGTTACTGACTCACAGGGCAGCCTGCGCACGGAGCGGTTAACTTGCTTTGTCAGAGAAGGCATGGCGATTCAGGATTGTGTGCCAAATAATCTCCCATTTTGAAGCAAACTCATTTCTAGGAGGTCTGGCCATAATGTATTTGCCAATTAGGATGTCAGGTTGCCTCAACTTGATTTGTTTGTATGAAGTAAGAGCATTCTCTTCTTTGTAGTTTTGACTTTGGAAGGCACATCCTTTAGTTATGAGAGAATCAAAGTTTATGCAAAGTTTTTGTAGGAACTCAACCAGGTACGATACTTCATCTGATGATCAGCTATAGTAACGTAGTCACGCTCTGTTGTAACTGTGCCACCTTTTAGTTTTGATGAGAGTGAAATGCACAATGTCAAATCATTATGATTATTGGAAACCTTGGAAACTTACTATCTGAACAACTTATTCTTTTCCATTTAATTAATTATTTCCAGTTGTTAGCTTTTGATTTTCTTGAACCTCAACAATCCGGACATTAAGTCCATTGTGTTAGGAAAGGCAGGTAGTTAAATTGGGGCTGCAAATCCAGTGCTGGACGAAATCATTGCCTTCTAAGAAATGTAGTCAGTCGCAAGATAAGACTGTGTGTTGGGGTTGGATGAGGAGCGGGTCCAAAAGAGTGGTTAATTATATCTCTACTGTTAACCAGCTGTGTGACTGTACAAATTAATTGATCTTTTGGGGTTCTTCCGCCCACATTTTTACAAAAAAAAGGGACTGAACTCATGTTTTCAAAATTTCACTATAACACTTTAATACTCTACAATCTATTTCTTACTACAGTATCCTATCTACAATTTCCCATAATCCTGTACTTCCATGTAGTCCCTTTAGGGTTCAACAGTTACAAGCATTCAGAAACTTTACCTGCTTATTGATGCTGTATGTAAGGTTTTAATGCAATTGTTTTGGTAAAGATCTAAATGAAAGGGGCCAGTTTTAGCTCCTTTGGGGAAATTCGTCCCAAAGATTCCAGATTTTTCCTATTAACCTACAGTTACTCTAACCAATTCCTAGTATCTTTTAAAACCTTCCTAAACAAATTTTAAAAAAAATGAAAAAGGAAAAATAACTTCAAAATAAAAAAACAAAATCATTAATGTCTAAAGCAGATAGAATGTAATCAGGGGTCATGAAGAAAAAAGTTTAAACTACAAATCCCATGAATCAAAGCTGGGAATTGACACATCCTCACCAATCCGCTTGCACCCTCCCGTGAATGTAGTTCGCCAAAAGTCAGGTTGAGGTACTCTGCAATATGCCCGAGAGAAACCACAGCTACCTCGCCCAGGTTTTTAACCTGTGCCCTCGCTGGGCTCCTTTAAATCGGTGCTGAGCGTGAGGATGGATGCTGAACGACGCAGACGGGATGGGCGTGGGCACGGACATCACCTGTTCTGAGGCCGGCATGCGCACTGCGAGGAGGCGGGGCGCGGTGGGCGGGGCGGAGGGCGGGCGGCTGGCTCTGCTCAGATCTGCTTCTCCCCGGCTCGGGGCGCTGAGGCGGCGTCCGGCAGTTGTCTTCTGCAAAGGTTGCCTGGCGTTGTCCAACATGGAGGAGGCACCGGCCCCGGGCGTCACCTGCGAGCGAGACTAATCCCCGCCAGTCGTTGCGGGCAGCGACGCCGGGTCCCGAGCCCCGGGACTCCGCCGCCTGCACGCCCCGAGGCGGACCCCCAGCTTCTTGACTGGGACGCGGCGCGAGGAGGAAGCGCGGCGGCCCCGAGTCTCCCTGAGCCATGGGCAATGAGGCGAGCTTGGAAGGGGAAGGGCTCCCCGAAGGGCTGGCGGCAGAGGCTGCGGCGGCCGCCGGAGGAGGGGCTGGCGGGGCGGGGAGCCCCTTGCACGCCGCGATTCCGGCCGGCATGGAGGCAGATCTGAGCCAGCTGAGCGAAGAGGAGAGGAAACAGATCGCCGCTGTCATGTCAAGGGCGCAGGGTCTGCCCAAGGGAAGCGTTCCCGTGGCCGCTGCGGAGCCGCCTTCCTTGCACAGGCACGCACCGCATGATGCTTCTGTCCGGGCATATATGTACAGCTTCCCTAGCACATAGGTGCCGGCACGGCAGTACATATATGTCCTCCCCGTTCGTTTTATTCTCCCTAGTGGGGTGGCGATAAAGAAATTAGAAGCCTTCTTTCTGTTGGGCAGAATAAAAATGATGCATTGGAGAGTTTCTGGTGGGATAGTCAGGGGTTGCATTCTTGGAACTGTGATTTTAGGTTGTAATGTTTGGCCTTTTGGAACCTTGTCCCTCTTGGATGGCGTGGAGAGACGCCCTCCGGTGTTTCACTAATCTGGAAGTCTTCCATTAAATACAGAACAGACGTGTTGGGAATTGGATAGACACGGGTGTTTACCTGTCTCTGTTTAAACCTCCTCAGTCATTTTTGGGTCTTTTTCTCTGTAAACGATGTCTAAATGTTTTTGCAATAATACCATTAATTCCCCTGGAGGTGATTTGTCCTTCCTTCCTATCCCACCCCCAGAGGAGAACAGGAGCTGTTTAGGTAGGAGGTATAAAGTGAATACATCTTTTATATTCAGTGTGGGGCCCTGAAATACGTTGTGGCATTAACAGATGGTTTGGTCACTGCAAGGCAGGTGCTGTACATGTATTTCTGAATTAGCATATGCTATTTTTTAAGCCACTCTTTCATATACGACAGTGTCTTACGGTTTATGGAAGGGCATATGAATTTGTGTTATCTAAAAATTAGTTATCAGTACATACTTTTAAAGACGAAGCAAAGACATGACAACTTGTCCAGGCAATTAAGAGCTAGTCTGTGACATTAAAGTATTCATTTTCGTTTCTTGCTCTCCATTTGCCTTCATCCCATTAAATTAGTTGTTTTCTAATTAGACTAGTAAGAGGGTATAATCATTGTGCCTTCCCTGCTTTTATTATTGTAAACAAACCCTTTAACTTTTCACCCTCCCATAGAGAATAATAGTTCTCTATCCGTGGTCCTGAAACCATTCCTGCGTAATGGTAACTGAAGGGGAAACACGATTTTCATTTGAGGTGTTGGAAATATGACAGATCTGGATATATAGGTGTAGATTCTTACACTATACTTCATAAAGTAAAAATATTTCAACTTAGGAACTATCACATAAGCATATGAGTATGATGTGTCTACAATATTAAGTTTAATGTAGGAGAAATGTTAAATGTTTTATATGCTTATAATGTTTTATGACGACAGTTTTCACATAAAATGCTAAATGCCTAATACATATCAGGTAAAAACTCTGTTTTCTTGAAATGAAATCACCACTGCTATTTAAGCTAGCTCCGTATAGTGGATATATTTTTCTGTGTTTTTAAACTAGTAATGTATGGGTTATTTCTTTGGTAAATAGTCTTCCTTATCCATTGCCTTAAGTAGTACAGCTTATGACATGTACTGTTTTTCACTACTGATGAAAATTTGACTTGGAAAATATTTTGAATGTTCATAGACTAGATTTTCATAAGATAATAACGAGACAATACTTCTATTAACCTTTAGAAATGTATGCCTGTTCTGCCGTTTCTCCTAAGTGTTACAAGCAACAGGTTTAGCATGCTGGTTACAAATACGGAGAAGAGTGTGAGCTTTGATTTCTAAATTTCTAACTTTTCTTCTTTCAGAGGGTATCTGAAAAATATTATTTCAGCCCGTGAAACGCAGATGTTTCATGCCATATTTGTATCAGATAGCATACTTTTAAAGCTCTCAATTAATAATGGTAGAATTAATTATGGTAGAATTCTTATTAATAGGTAATCTGTGCCCTGTTACTAGTGAAAGTTTCATCTAAATGTATAAACAATATGTTTCTAATTTTTGCAACTGCTTATATTTTATTGAAAGATTTCTATTACTACTAGACAAGATAATTTTTAAAAAGTTGTTATCCCCAAAGGTGATAACCAAAGAAACACTTGGTTTATCATTTAAATATTAAAAAACACATTAAGTATATATGAGAAAATATATCCCAATTATTTGAAGTTTTAAGAGATGGAGTTTGATTTAAAAACAAGTTTTAAAGAAGTAAGTGTTGAGAACTTAGGGACCTAGTTTCTTGCCCTATTAATTTTAACTGACTCGTGGTAAATTATAAATGCTTCTCAGTCATAAGTACCTCAGTTTCCTTGCCTGCAAATAAGGAAAATGACACTTACCTGTCTTGTAAAATCACTGTGAGAATCAATGAAAAATTGAGAGGGACATTTTTGTTTGAATTTTAATATGAAGAAACCCTATAAATAAAAAAGTAGTAATATTCACTGCCATTCAGCAGTGAATGGCACCAGCAGTGATAGTTATAGACAAGTTGTGTGTTGAATTATTCATTGTTATGAGTTATTTGATGTATCTATATTTCACATATGGGAAAGTCAGTGCAATTTGATGGAAATCCACCCCTCCTTTCACCCTCAGGAATCAGGACACCATATTTCTGTGACTAATTTTATAGTCATGGATTAATCTCTTAGTCTCTTTATGCCCTAGTTTCCTCTACACTATCACAGCGAATTCTTGTAGTTGCTTATATCCCTAATGTAAAATTTTATGTGACTCAGCACTGTCAAGTTGTCATTGCCTATCGTGTTATATTTAACAGAAAATTTTAGCATTCCGACTGCTTTTACATTCTGCACTTGAATACATGTTTACTTCATTTGAGCTGAACCATTTGTTCTGCTAACCTATGAAAGAAAAATTCTAATCTGGGGATGACAATAGTAAAATAGGGATGTTGTATAAAGCATGGATAGTTGCAAGCTAGAAGTTACAGGTTACAAATGAAATGCTCCTGGATTTTTGATTCATCGTAGACCCAGGGAAATACAAATTTATTACCTCTTCTATTCATTTTTTTGCAGATACAGATATGTCATGTGAAAAGAACTTTACTAAAAAGCACATCTATTAAGTTTTTTTTTGTTTATTGATTTTAGAGAGAGATAGGAAGGAAGCGAAAGAGAGAAACATCAGTTTATTTTTCCATTTATGGATGCATTCATTGGTTGCTGCTTATATGTACCCTGACCGAAGATGGAACCCGCAACCTTGCCATATTGAGATGATACCCTGACAAACTGAGATAGTGGCAAGGCCTAAAAATCACTTCTGATTAGTAGAATATCTTATAAGAATTCTGATTTACTCAATTATTTTCTTTAGATTTCCTTCAGGCCTCGCCTACTAGTAAGATAGTTCCATAACTGTTTTTCTTCCTAGAGCATCAGGCCAAATCCAGGATCTAAAAATAATATGGACTGTTTCCATTTGGAAAGAATTCAAGCAACGTTAATCTAGAATAATACAGAACCTGCCCTGTTCACTCATTCATCCACTCATTGTTACTCATCAATCATTAATGCTTATCTACTAGATACCAGGGTTGGTACTGGTGATGCAAGGACGAGTGAAACACATCGTCCAGGAATTCAGAGTGAAGTAAACAAGACATACACTGCATTTTAATCATTTTTCTTTTTAACGGAACAACTGTTATAACAAACAAAAATTCACCAAGGGACAATTTGGCTAAGACATCTTTATATTTTTGTTTGGTATTAAGCTTACATTTTCTCTTAATGATTGTCTTTCTATTTCTCACTCTCTGAACTTCATGTTTTGTTTGTTTGCATAATTACAGCAACTAAAAGTTAAATTGTAGGGCAATCTTTTTAGCTACATAGGTATTTTCCCACAGGGGGACTCTGTTATATAGTGCAGCTTATATTTGTAGACAGTAGATGCAATTATAGTTTTTTATATAAGGTGCTAACTTTAAGTATTTTTATTAAATCATGTGGTATTAAGTTTATTTTTTATTTGTTCAGTACATATGTCGGTTAAGTAAAATAATATCACAAAACAGTGACTAAGTATAATAGTATTTTCAGTAGTGGACAATTTAGTTAAATTAAGAATAGATTTTTTGGCACTCTGCTTAAATCCTGGTTTTTAGGGTGCTGTACAAGACAACCAATTCAATAACTTGTCTAAATAATTATTTATAGGATAGTCACTTCTATAACAGAGTCTCTAAGCATATGCCCTTCAAGGATTGGTCTACTTTATTAATTGAACGCACAACATTGCTAGAATAATATAGAGATCTAAACAGTGGAACTTTCTGAAAATAATCTATTATAGGTTTACAGTGTCCTTTCTGCCTTCGTATGGAAGACAGCACATAGGAAGACCTATAAAGAAGCATTCAAAATTATTTTCCCCAAATTAAAATATGTTGCAGAGCATGTTAGAAACATATTTGAACTCTTGGAATTAATATGGAGATTAATTTTAGTTCCTTGTTTCAGTGAAGGTTTCAGAGACATAGTAATATCTAAAGTTTTTGTAACTTTTTTTCCTGGAGGAAAGTGCCAGAATAAGAATTTTATTTACTCTTTTATTAGAAAGTCATTTTGTGTATACATTGCCATTTGTAGATTATTTTATTTCTGACCCTTTGCTAATTAGAAGTATTACTTCTGTGTGTCTTTCTATCATGCTTTCCGTTATTAACTAACAAATGATCTGAAATTTAAAATTAACCTGCCCATGAGCCAGTACATTTTGTTGAAACAAATTAAAAACCTGTAGAACTTTACTGTGATCATCTTATATTTCAAGTGCTACTGAATTTCTGTTTTTCTCCTTTTTTTTCTTTTAATTAGAGAAAAGTCTTTTTCAAAATGAAAAAGCTAGCTATCAAACAAAATACTTATAGTTTCCTTTTTCTGTAATTCTAATGCAGCATGTTATTAGTTTCAAATTTATCAATAAAGAAAATGACTTATTTTAAAAATTAATGTACTTGATTTTTAGCTAAAAGTATATATGAGGAACAACTATTTTAATTCTTTAACATAGTCATTTAAATTTGGTCGTGTTAGCAAAACCATTAACATTTATTTATTTATTTGTGAGAGGGGGAAGGAAGCGGGGAAGAGAGAGAGAAGGGGAGAGAGAGAGAGATTTGTTGTTCCACTTATTTATGTATTCATTGGTTGCTTTCTAAATGCACCCTGACCAGAGATTGAACCCACAACCTTGGCATATTGGACAGATGCTCTAACCAACTGAGCACCTAGCCAGGGTGACTTGTTACATTTCAAACACAATGTCAATAATATTAATAATCTAAAAATAGCAATAGTAAATGTTGTAAAAAATATTAAGTAAAAAGATCATCATGTCTTTTCTTTAAGGAAAGTAGCAATACTTTTCAAAGTGGGGTCACAGCTACCTTGTTGCTGTCTGCATAGCAGGCGATATCTCATGATGCTTTATGTATCTATTCTTACACTGCAAAGGGATCTCAGAATTAGCTGTTAGAAAAAAATAATAAATGATATAACATTCTTCTACAAGAAAGGAGGACATGTTTCTCAAAAATTGCTAATTAGGAGGAATTTTCATTCTGTAAAGTTAATATTTGATGGACATTACCTTTTTAGAAAGAATAACTGATCAGCCTTGTCAGAATCCCTGTTGACTATAACCTTCTTTACTAGAAATGCCCCTGATGTAGCATTGTCTGCTTTATGTAACTAATGTAAATTGTCATAATCAAGTAGAAACAAAAAGCAACAAAATACAGTTGCAGTGAATTCCCACATTTTAAAATTTTACTTCTTAGTCACAGTATTTGAGAGACTAACATTCTTTGACTGTAACTTTTAATGAAAAAGGATATACCCCGTGAACATGAATGTACTGGGATATAGCATGGCATTGATTTCTTGAGTTAATGTGTTTAATTAGATTTTAAGTACGGCCAGATTCTATTAAGTGTATATGTACGTTACTTTTATTATGAATGCTTTGTAACTAGCTTTCTTATTTTTTCATCACTCCTAGTAGTAAGTATTGTATTTTCTCCCTTTTTTTTTTGCATTCTTGTTGAAAATCTTTATCCTGGGACTATAAAGAAAGTAGTAAAGGCATTAAAAGTTTTGTGATCACTTACAGGATTCTGCAAAAATGGATTCTCATTATATTTATGCATTTATAATTATGAGGCTATAAGCAGGTTATAACTTTTATGCCACTTTTAATTGTGATAAATTCAACATTTTCACTTCTGTTTGTTTCACTCTTCTAGGAAACAAGAGTTGGAAAGTAGTCACCCTTCAAAGCCACCAGGAAAACCGCCAGACCCTGGGCGTCCAGCGCAGCCTGGTCTCAGTAAAAGTAGAA
Organism: Carollia perspicillata; assembly: GCA_004027735.1. Lineage (NCBI taxonomy): Eukaryota > Metazoa > Chordata > Mammalia > Chiroptera > Phyllostomidae > Carollia > Carollia perspicillata. Next base: position 43,916 of record PVKM010001512.1, read on the forward strand.
CTACAGATACTTTGAGATCAGAGCAGAAATTGCCTGGAAGGAGTCCTTCCACTATTAGTTTGAAAGAATCAAAGTCCAGAACTGATTTTAAGGAAGAGCACAAGTCCAGTATGATGCCTGGCTTCCTCTCAGAGGTTAACCCTTTAAGTGCTGTCTCCTCTGTTGTAAATAAGTTTAATCCTTTTGATTTGATATCAGACTCTGATGCATCCCAGGAAGAAACAGCCAAGAAACAAAAAATAGCTCAGAAGGAGCAAGGAAAACCTGAAGGAATCACAAAGCCTCCATCACAACAGTCACCCAAGTCAACTCCTAAGCAGCAAGGACCTATAAGCACCCCACCTCAGCAGGATGGCTCTCCCAAATCGATATCTTCTCAGCAACCAGAAAAAATGAAATCACAGCCTCCAGGGACTGGAAAGCCAATTCAGGGGCTTACCCAGGCTCCTCAAACAGACCAGGCAAAATTGCCACTTCAAAGAGATGCAACTAGGCCTCAGACTAAACAGGCAGACACAGTCAAGGGAGAATCAGTCAAACCCTTACAGCAAAGCCAGTCCAAGCCACTGACGCAACAAGCAAGTCCTGGAAAACCTCCATCCCAGCAGCCTGGACCTGAAAAACTTCCCATGTCACAGCCTGGACCTGCAAAACCCTCAGCTCAGCAAGCAGGGGCAGCGAAAGCCCCAGCTCAACCTGGGACAGCAAAGCCCTCAGCTCAGCCACCAGGGACAGCAAAGCCTGCAGCTCAGCAGCCTGGGCCAAAGTCTTCAGCTCAGCCTCCAGGTCCAACAAGGCCTCCAGCCCAACATGTGGGGACACCAAAATCTACAGCTCAGCAACCTGGGCCTGCAAAGACTCCAGCACAGCAGGTTGGGCCAGTAAAGTCTCTGGCTCAGCAGCCTGGGTCAGGAAAGAGTCCTGCTCAGCAGCCAGGCCCAGCAAAGCCACCTGCTCAACAGCCTGGCCCAGCAAAACCCTCAGCACAACAGCCTGGCCTAGCAAAACCCTCTGCTCAACAGCCTGGCTCAGCAAAGCCCCCACCTCAACAGCCTGGCCCAGCAAAGCCTCCTCTTCAACAGCCTGGCTCAGCAAAGCCCTCAGCTCAGCAATCTATAGAACCAGTAAGCCAGACAGGACCTGGGAAACCTCAGCCACCTACTTCTTCATCTGCAGCCCAGATTCCAGTGCAAGGTTCCCCTAAAACCATCTGTCCTCTTTGCAATACCACTGAATTGCTGTTGCACATTCCCGAAAAGGCCAATTTTAACACATGCACTGGATGTAAAACCACCGTGTGTAGCCTCTGTGGTTTTAACCCCAATCCTCATATAACTGAGGTGAGTGTATTTATTCACTGTGTCCATGCTCTTAAATCATATTACCATCTTCCACCAAGGGGCTTCATTCATTGCTGATAAGATAGGATGGCATTTTTTTTTCCCTGCTTCTTCCTTTCCCTCCTTCTTTCTTCCTGTTTTTCTTTTCTGCCAATTGTAAGTTAGAGTTAAAAAAATATTTTCTTTAGTAATCCTAAAATATTGCCACAATTTGTGATAAATTTGGCATATAAAGGAAATATGGATTTATGGAAAGATGCTGAGCATTTACTCATTGCACTCTGTAAGAACCACATTATTTACTATTTAGTACACAGTGATAATTAATTTTATTAATTAATCTTACCTATCAAAATTTGATACTTTTAACTGGGGTCATACTTATGCTTGGAAAAACACATTGTTTTCAAATTCTAAATACAATTTTAATATAAAATTCAGTATATTTTTTCAAACCACACATCCCTTTTCCTTGACAGTGATTTTGATATCCTCTAAGAGGGCCTGCTTCCCTCATTAGTGGAGAGTCATTAATAACAGCCTAAGTCAGTTCAGATAATGAAGAAGTTGTTAGAGAAGGTTCAGCATTGATGGGTGTCTTCTCAGAGGGCAGTGTTTTTATCTCCCGAGTCTGGGCAAGCCTTCCTGACATGTCAGATTAGAAAGGGGCTGGTAGTGCCACAAATAAATTCAAGGTTGTTTATTGGTGGGGATGGGACACAATACAGCAAATGGCAGAAAAGCCCAGAAATTCTCTGGAGTTAAGTAATACAGTGAAAAAAATAACATGAGATGAGACCATAGAGGCCTAGCATCTAACAGGATATATTTTTTTTAAAGAAATCTGGGAGCTCCTACCCGATGAGGAGGCACAGAAAGCGCTTAGTCTGTCTGGAGAACAGCTGTTGGTGGGCTGAGTGGGCACTGCATCTGGAACTGCCTGGGGAGGATGACAGTGAGGGATTATGTGATTTAAATATGCCTGAGGAAGGAGACTTGTGTGCCCTTGTTATAAAGGAAATTTATGTTATGATAATAAGAAGAATGAGGACTATTGGTAGCTGTTACGTTAGGTTGGGTACTTAGCGTGATGAAAGATGAAAATGATGTGCATTTAAAATGTGTCAGCCTCTTGTTATTTTCTACAGTATCTTTTACACTTTTAACTGAACGTCATATTGAGTACTTTAACTTTTTAAATAAATCATTCTTTAATGATAAAGTTGCAATTAATAAGAACATGCTGCTCTCTACATATGGAGGAAATCGGATTATAAATAGTTTTTTTATATAGTTGTAGTTTTTTAAATGTTAGTAAAGGTATGTTGCTGCCCATAATATGCTATCTTGATAGGAATGACCAGTAATAATGACTTCAAACAGTAGATTATCACTTTGTAAAATCTTTTTTATGTTTTTATGGCAATTTATAAGACAGAAACATGCAGTTGAACAGTCAAGCCATGTACAGAGTGGGGCAAATGTATGTTTGCAGTTGTGAGTATGCGAAACAGAGTTCATTCTTTTTTGTTTTTTTAAGATTTTATTTATTTATCTTTAGAGGGGAAGGGAAGGAGAGAGGGAAAGAAATATCAATGTATGGTTGCCTCTCGTGTGTCCCTTGCTGGGAACTGGCCTGCAACCCAGGCATGTGCCCTGACTGGGAATCAAACCACGATCCTTTGTTTTGCAGGCCTGTGCTCAATCCACTGAGCTGTACCAGCCAGGGCCAGAGTGCATTCTTAAATTATTATTTATTATTTGTTGGATTATTTTCCATATGTACAACTGTAAACTTACTTTTGCTCCACCCTTTATATTATTTGAGTACATACCATATAGAAGACATTTTGCTACATGTTTTGTGGGATATAAAATTAACTAAAACATAGTGCTGATCTTAACATGATCGCAATGCACTAGGTTAGATAACCCACACATAAGCACATATACTGTGTGGTCAAATGATAATGGCTCTGAGACATATGAACAGATATTGTGGAATTAAGAGTAGGGGGTGTCATTTCCAATGGCTGAGATTAAGGAAGGCTTCATAGAAAAATGGCATTTGAGCTAGGTATATGAGACTGGATACTATTTCAACAGATAAAGGACAAGAAAGGTTGTAATGATTTGGTCCAAGACCTAGAGCCAGAATAATGCAGGGAATATTTATGGAATCAGGGAAAAATCTAGGTTGGCTGAAGTGGTGGCAAAGGAGAAAATATAAGCAATGAGGTTGGAAGTTGAAGTCAAGATTTTGGCTTTCCATATTTAGCAGGTAGTGACGAGCATTCTTCTATATGAGACTTACCTTGGCTAACGTAGTCATACCCTCAGTTCTTCATTCATTTTAGAAATTTGTATCAAAAAGTACTTAGTTGTGAGGCACAAATGACTGCTATGACAAAATCAAGTAATTCATTGCTTATAGAATCTTCCTTCAACCAGAAAATAGGGGAAATAAAAGTTGAATGTAAGAAAGAAAAACTGTGTATATTTCTTTGTGTGTGTGAAGAGAATTTTGGATAGGGCTTCATAGTTCACATAGTTCTTTCCTATTTGTTTTACCAAAATTATATTTCCAAATAACTCCAAAGGCGTGTATTCTGTTTCCTCTGCCATACTAATGCACACGCTGCTGTTCATGTGGTTACTGTGATTAGTTTACCTTCAGGATCACACTGATGGTAAGTAGGCAAGCAGATACCAAGTGAAATCTTCTTATTCCAAACCCATTTAGTTATGAGAGGAAGAGAGAGAAAGGGCCATGAGGTCAAAGGAAGAAACCGTCACTGTCAGCAGTGGGGTCTCATGACTATCTTCACGAGAACAGAAATATTTGACTTGGGACTGTGAAGAATAATAAGAATTTAGACACACATGAAAGGAGTTGGGAATGTGGGGGCAGGTAGAGGGCCTCACTTGGAATAAGGGAAACATCCCCATTAATGATGACATGAACTAGGGCGAGTCAGTTACACTCTCTGTGAGAATGACATCACTTGAAAAGTAAATAACATGTTCTCTGCCAGACATGTTGGGTTGGTAGGAAGATTAACTGAATGTTTGTATGAGGAGGTACTTTTAAAATATCTGAAGTGTTTTTGAAGTTATAATGCAACATGAATATTCTATTTTAAATGGTTGACTTTTAAAGTTTACTCAATTTGTTTTTCAGTAGCCACAGCATTATAAATTGTTGGATTCTCAGGTTGCAATCAAAAGCCATCTAGTCTATAGTGTTAATAATAATAACATTTCATTTTTCTTTTCTTCTTTTTTTCTTCATAAGGAAAAATGCATTCCAAGTTCTAATGCTGAACTCTGGGAATGCATTTTTCCTAATCCTGTTCAACAAATGGCCAGCCAGTTCTTTAAACATCTGAATTATTAGGAAGTCAGTTAGGAAGTTTGAGATCTGGGTAGAGTCTAATAACTTCTGTTTTAAGAGGTAAGATCAATGAAATTTTGAGAAAGATATCAACTTATAAACACACACACACACACACACACACACGTATAAAATGTCTCGTCACCTTCCAAAGAGGACTATATACACTGAGTCAAATTGTACAGAGATATTCAGATTGAGTGAACAGTTTTTCCATGCATGACAGGGAAAGAAGCTGAATCTTTTTTAGCCCTTTCATTTATATGAATTTATTATTTTCAGGTTTGATGTTTATATGCAGTAACTCTATCTTATTACTTTTGTAGACTATGAGTGAAAATAAAATACTGGTCTCTTGTATCACTCCTTGAAAAGACTAGGAGAATTTCTCTTATATATTTTGTTACCAATACATCAGAAATGTGGCTACATTTGCTTATGAACGTCCTGACTCTTAAATGACTACCAGGTCTGGAGAGGAAGGATTAGAAAGGTACCAACACTCAGATACGAACTTTAGGGAGGGAGACTTTTACTTCCGTAACTAAAGTTGTCACTTCTCCCGTCCCCTGCCAGGCACACACACACACACCTTAGACAGCCCATATATCTGTGCGAAGAGGATGGTGTTAAAATGAACTGTCCTCTCTGGTAGCTGTCAGGGTGTGTACTTTTCCAAATAAACCTTAAGAATCTACTGATTCCAAGACCAGACTTTTGATCCCAAGAGGAGTTTATGGCTTCATCTCTTTTTGCCAGTCCATTAAAGGAATGCATTTAAACAACACAGGCTCTATCTTCAAGCTTGCTTTCTGACACAGAATGATAATATTTGCTTTCTAATTAGCAACAAAAGCATTCTGTTGTTTTTCTTATTTTGGATTCATATATCCTTTTGATGTGTAGCCTCGGACACAGTAGATTTAGGAACAAATTTGAAAACTTGTCCCTAATGTCTGATAGTTCTCCTGGCTCTTATGAAATTTTGTAATACATGAAATGACTTGTCATTTTTCAGAATGTTTATAATGAACCAACTGTTAGTGATTAAAGTTTTTTTGTATCATATTATTTTTTATTATTACGGCCCATATGTTAATAATTCTTTCAGCTGAATCCAGACATTTTTATTTAACAAAAGCATGACCATATTTTAGCAGCTTAGAAACTCAAAAAACAAACATACCTGGAGTTGCATATGAACTCCCTCAACTTATTAAACAAAACCAAACAAAAAATGACTGAAATTCTTCAGGTCTGTCAAATGGTTTAACTTGCCACATTTAAGGTGGATAGGCCTGCTGCTGCTTCCATTTTGAGTGAGAGAAACGGGGGAGGGGATGGCAGAAATCTGCTAAGGAGGCCTAGTGAGAAAAGTCTAGAGCCATGTGAAACGTGAGGAAGCTGGAACCTGTGGAGAAGGAAGGCCAGTAAGACATTTCTGAAGGTGTAGTAACTTAAAGAATTTTTAGAAAAGTGGATAGTCTCTTTTCAGTTGTTTGCTGTTTTAGCACAAAGGTCTTTTGTCATCCCAAATTCTAAGCAAAGACCACAACATGGTTCCTCTTAAAAAAAGACTGAGTACACATATGTTCATCTCCTCCTCCTATAGATCCCACTTTTTAAAAGATTGAAAGTGTAGTAGTTCCAGAAAATGGGTATGACCACCAATAACATAAATTGTCATGTTGAGGAATTCCTAGTAGGTAGGAAGAAAATGGATGGAAGGTGACAAAAAAAAAAAAAAACAGCCAAGGAGACCACTCTCTCTCATGAGGCAGATTTCAGTGAAGCTCTAAGCTTGATATCAACACATGTAGAAAGCAGTAGTGAGTTGTGGGTAGTGATCAAATAGTAAGTTAAAGAACTAGAGAAGGAAAAATATATGCCGAGTGGACTCTTTCCTAATTTTCAGGGGAAGATGGGGTAGAGAGAGGCCTTATTTTTTCCCAAGGCTAAAACCATATAATTCTCCAAATGAAGGGATGAGCCACACGAGGAAGGGCCCTTGTGAGAAAACTAGGGCCTTCAAAAGAAGGGTAGGAGAAGTAATGCGCTTCTCCCAAAACTTAGTGATACAGAGGAAAAAACAAAGGAGACATTACTGAACCATGAGTGAAATGCACTAAAATTGTTAGTGTTTTAGTAAAACTGTTCTTACTTGGACCCTGACCCTCTACCATTCTGTTTCCTCTCATTCAGAGGAGAGGACTAATGGGAAAGCACACCTGTTCACAAACACAGAAAAAACCTGTTGATTACCTCTACTAAGTAGTGCAAACATTGATTATGATTGAATGGTTTGAAGAGACTAACTTGACATTTTAACAATGGTAATATAAGAAGGACACAGATGACCTAGTGAAAAATGAAACAAAAGAAAAAAAACACCCGACCTCACAGAAAAGAGTTCATTGAGAAAACATAAAGAACTTATAAATATTCTTATTATTACTGAGAAATATTTAAGAGGTAGTCATCATCAATAAATACCAGACTCAAATTTCAGTGGGCTGAGTGAAGGTGGGCTCAGTTGATACTCTGGAAAATAAAGACCCAGCATTTTCCCAGATAATACAGGTAAAGACAATAAAAAACATTAGCGACTTAGTTAGCACCCACTATATTGCAGGCACTGTTCTAGACTCTGGAGATATAGCAGCGAACAAAATATTATAGATTAAAAAATCTTCACTCATGGAACTTATATTGTAGTAAGCATGGCAGATAAAATATATATGCACACGTGTGTGTGTGTGTGTGTAGTGTGAGAGATGGTAATAAGTGTTATGGAGAAAACTGAGTTATGAGAAGGTTATGGCAGTTATGGCATAGACCAAGGGAGGGATATGATAGGATATTGGAGTTCCCGCCCTCCCATTGGGGGATTAGAGTCTGGGAGTTGAGGGATCAGTTGGAAATCTGGTATTTTTAGTGGTGACTAAAGGTCCGTCTAACTTGTTTGTGTGATCTTAATTGAAGCTGGAGATTGAGGGTGTGGGGTTGGTGACATGTAAAGGGTGAATGTACCCAGGAATGTGTTCAGTTCTGAGATTCCCCTCTTTACCCCCTCCCTTTATATTGTGTATTGGGTTTGGGTGTGCTGTCTAGTGGTTAGACCATATACTTTACATAGTGTTTTCCTTGATATTTCCAGCACCACAGCTGGCACCACACATAATTTGCACCATGTTATTGACTATATATCCTATGTTTTATTTACTTCCCCCTCATTCCTTCCTTTAGTGATGTGGACGCTGGGGGGTAGGGTGTATCCTCAGTATCGGCAGCTTTTTCTAGACTCCTTCCTGCCCATAGAGTTGCACACAGTTTTTTGAGGTTGTTATTAATGACTCTTGGGGCTCCCTTAGGACTATAGGAGTTCTGAGGCTCTAAGACTCATATTAAAAATCATGGAGGTTATATCTAAAACTCTAATAGGAGTTCTGGAATCAAGATTATAGAAGCAGGCTCTAGAATATTTTTCTGAGCTAAAGAAAGATTTAAGTGTTCAGACTGTACAGCTGCACCAAGGGCCAAGAAAGATCGATAAAATGACTAATATATCTGAGTGAAATATCAGAGTTCAAGGATAAAGAGAAAATATGTATAAGTGTGTATGTATATCTCATAATCATGTTAGGAGTTCCTCTAATTAAAAAAAAAAATCGGGTGGAGTAGCTGACTAGACCTCAGAAATGAAGAAAACTAGAATGACATTAAATCAGTGTTTTACAAAATGTGATTTCAAAATAGTGGTAGAATGTGAGATGAGATGATGCTGGAAGGTACACAAACCAAACGCAAAAAGTTATGCATTATTTTATTGTGTATTAAAATATGCAGTACATTAAGTCCTCATTTAACACTGTTGATATGCTTTAGAACTGTGCTAAAATGATGTATAATGAAACCAGTTTTACCATAAACTAATTCCTTTCTCGTCAACATTATAACAAAAGGACCTTGAATGAAACGACTGGTTTTGAGGGCGTACTGTTCCTCAAATATGATTTCTTGGATAGTTCTTAAGATAGTCCTAAAATAAGTGATCATATAAGACTGTCTATTGAAAAAGTGTAGCTTTTATAGTAAGGTGAAAAATAAGTGATATTTTAAATTTGATTCAAAGCTTATTATTTGATGTTTTAATGGCGATGACAAAAAAACCTCAAGGCAACAGTTAACAGTGATTGCGTCTGGAGAGTAAGGCTTGATGGTAGAAAAAGAGGCTTTTATTTTTAATGTCATAACTTTTTGTACTATTTTTTATCATCTAAATTTTTGTTTAAATTAGCATGAATAATTTAAAAAGTTCTTATTCATCAAATGATTGATTAAACAATTACATTGTGTGAAGAGATGGATAAAGGATTAAATTCTTGATTTTTACATCTTCAACTTTGGCATTCTATCGATACTTGGTTCAATGTCAAGAAATTTAGGTTCTAAATAACAGTGATGACTTGAAATGCTTTATGCCTGTGATGTGAGTTTGGTCAGTTTTTATGCATTTTTTACTTGTTGAAGCCCTGTGTACTTCATCACCATATTTGTACAAATCCAATAAGAAGAAAGTCCCTTAATTCTAAACTTAAGATATTTGGAAGATAAAGGATATTGGGATTTTTTTTTTTGCTATTTTCTGGTAATCCTTATGTTATTTATTATAGTATGTAAAAGAATACCCTGACTATAACAAAATTAATTTATCTTCATTTGAAATAGTTTGATAATGAATTTAAAAGAATAGAAATACTTGATTAATATTTTAAAAATTGGCTTTACTTAAATATGCTTATAAGCACCATATTTGTTTAGCTCTTATTTTTGATTAGGTCTGATGTACATTTCCCTCATGACTTGGATGTTACCTATGTAAAATGACTCTATATTCATCATGCTTTCTTGTAAATTTAATCATTAAACCAAAGCCTTTTTTTCCATTTTCAGCTTTTAAATAACTAGATGTTTCAGGTGTATTTCTACATGGTCAGCTTTTATATCTATTAAGTGTTGCTACATATTATTGCAACTGGCATAGTGAACAGTTGCTTCGTATACTTAGTAGGAACAGATCTTCTGTGAAAGCAGATACCCACACTTAATGAAGTCATTTATTGGTCAGTAAACTTAATACAATGATGGGCTAACTTTCTTATTGTTTACAACCTTTGAAAAAACACCTAACATCTAACATTCTCTTCCATCCCATAGCTTAATTAGCACAGCTTAGATAAAAATTGGCTCAAACTTACAAAAATTTCAAACATATTATATTAAGGAAATGCTTTTATCACGTGCATTATAAAGCAACAAAGATCTGGGTTGTAGTCCTAGCTGTGTTGCTCAAAGTGTACACTCCTCCTGACATTTCTGCTGTTCCAATCTCCAAGGGTTCACTGGTTGGGGTGTTGTATTAATGAGATGTGGTTGTCTCAGATAGGTTTATTTACTTGGAACAGGTAAAGGAGACAGGGCATTTACATCCAAAGCTCTGTCTCCTCCAAGGGAGGCTTAGCCATTGTTTATGTATACTGTTTGGTTAGTTACATGTCAATTGCTTTTTTTTTTTTTTAAGTAGGCCATACTTACCAGGTTGGGTTCCCATTAAGCTTATCCTGTTTACAGCTGCATCAGAAAAATACTGTGCTTCATTTTAACATTTAGCAACAATAGCATTACTAACAACTGCTCAGACCTTGCCAGACCTTGAGACCCTTGTCCTATGTAACACTATGAATTTATTTAAAAGTAGTTCTAGGGACCCTTGATAAGGAAGCAACAGCCTCACTGCAAACCAGTTTCTTGCCTTGTTTTTTAGACTAGTCTTTAGGCACAAAAGAAGAGATTTTGAACACTACTCATTTCAGACTGCACAATAGGCAGTTTATATGCATTTTGTTATTTATGGCTTTTTAAATTAGGTGGTATCCCTATTTTAAAGATAACTCAAGAGGCTAAACAATCAGAATTCATACCCTGAAGCATTTGAAATCTACAGTGTTTCTTTATAAGTTAATCATCAAATGGCCCTTTGGAAAGTGGAAAGAAAATGAGATTTTAGACTTGGACAGTGTGGATATGAACCCCTAGCTCAGCCGCTTAGTTGATTTGTGATTTGGTCAGGTCATTTTTTTCTGAGTATTTAGTATCCTTATTTATGGTACTAGAATATTCATAAAGTAAAAATCACGTTTGTCTAAGTGGAAGTGTTTTAAAGTTAAAACTAATAAATATCTATTTATTATTAATCATTATAAGAATTCTATAAGGCAAGTCAGAATATTGCCATCATTGTTTACCTGCATTTGTAGATGAGAAAACTGAAGTTAATAATTTAAGTGAATTGCAATGGATCCCATTCAAGAAGCTGGAACTGCTGACCCAAATTTAAGTGTGTGTTTTACATATCACACTGTCTTTAAATAGACCATTTCCTACATTTCTAGGTTACTAGAAAGAGTGTGTGTAGGTCTAAGTGTGTAAATGTTACCCGTTTTTAAAGTAAAAGGAAATTAGCCTTCTTGGCAGGAGTTTATTTTTGGAATTAAGTACAAAGCTAATCAAGGTCCAAGAGCCTGCTTTTATACCTTACTCTTCACTCTTGCTCAAACTAGAGTTTTATATTGCTCACTTAAGAAAGCTATGTGCTTCTACTCTGAGCCAGCTACTCTGTTAGATTTTGAAAAAAACAGATGACAACATTGAGATGACGGCTCACTCTCAAGAGTAAAACTCAGTGTCTAGATACAGGGTGTCCAACCTTTTGGTGTCTCTGGGCCACACTGGAAGAAGAAGAGTTGTCTTGGGTCACACATTAAATACACAAACATTAATGAAAACTGATGAGCCAAAAAAAGTCTTTAAGTAAATTTATGATTTTGTGTTGGTCCACATTCATATCCATCCTGTGCTGCATGCAGCCTACAGGGCAAGGGTTGGATACCCCTGGACACCCCTGATAGAAGGAGAATCTATAATTTAGCAACAGAAGTGTAGATCATTGTATTTTTTTAACTTGACTGAGGAAGTATTAAAAACATGATGAGAAAGAAATACATGATAATAAAAAATGTAGATAGAATCCCTGAAAAAACCCCCTGAAAATAATGTGAAGCTGTTAAGTACAGTTTTAAAGTCAGACCCTCGTTAAGTACATTCTTGAAAATGTGCGTACACACAACTATAAAAAAATGTGGATCAACTACAAGTTAGAAGGGGCTTCTATTCACAGAAAGTTAAGAGAGGCTAAAATCTCTTGTGAAACTCTGTCTTTTTACACAAGCTTTACTATCCTTCTAGTATTTCATATATTTTTTTCAAAAGTATTTCTTTTCTTTCCAAGTCAACATGCAAGCAATTGTCTTAATGCCAGTGAGCATCTGATTGTATGAAAGACGTGTAGCTTTCAGCATACCTCATGAGTACACATAGTTTATGAGACCTTTAATTGTTTTAACTAATGTAATTTAGTTTTTCATTTTTAAATGAAATACTAGGTAGTTCAATAAGCTATTTAAATAATTGCATAAACACTGCCTAATTAGATATATAGTAGGTATTAGATATACCTAATTAGGTATCACAGGCTACAAAATGTGTGTGTTAATCAATTGAGAAATAAAAGTTTAAATTTGCCATATGAGAGGCTGTTCAGAAGTGTTAATGTATAATACATGTAAGTTTAGTTTATTGCTTTGGGATTTTCCTCTCTTTTTAGGGAGGGGCAGGATCTTCCTGTCTTTATGTAACTGTAATAGAGTACAATTATGTTTTCATGTTTGTGTACTGTAATTATTTTGTAAATTGTGGTTTGGTGAAAGTGTTAGTTTTCTTGTTTTAGACTACCCTGACAAGTACATTAAACCATGCTTTTATCATCTGATCCTATAATGTGAGGATTTACAAATGGTATTGCTAGCATTTGGTGAACATTATTATGCTGTGTGAAGGAAAAAGGACCCATTTAGTGTATGTTTCACAAGGTTTGTTCATGGTTGCTGAATTACGCAGCAGAAATTATAATCCACACAGTTGCAAAGAGAAAATACCCATAACTTCTGGGTGGACTCTTTCAAGTAAAATTGTTTCATCAGATTGCTGGGCGTTGTTATCACAGTTCCGAGGAATGCTAGTGTCTAACTTTTAACCAGAATACATTGTGCATTAATATGCATATCCAGAGATGTCACCTACAGTGAGCCATCTGCAGCCAAACTGCTGTTAGTGGGGGAGGTGGTGTGGTTCGGGCAGTCCTTGAATTACAGAAAGCGTGATCCGTTATCAAACTTTAGCTTGGTTTCCTCTGTATAATATTATATATTACCTTATTATCTAATATGTATTATATGATTATATTTTCTATGTCATTCAAGATAATATATTATAATATAAATAATACATTCAATACATATTTGGACATAATTTGATGAGAAATAGAAAAAATTTAGAATAATTATCATTAAATAATATCTAAAATTTTCTTAGTATCCAATAGAGGGATAAGAGTAATCACGAGAAGTGGTCACTCTGTTTAAGAATCTGTGTGAGGAGAAGAGAGGTGATAATTAGAAAAAAATGTAAAACATGGAGATTAAATGTTGTGGTTCAAACTATTGTTTTAATAGGAGAAGGGACAAACTTAACCGATGATGGAATATTAGGTGATAAAGGAGGAAATTCAGTGTGGACCGTAAAGGATGAGAAGCAGTAAGATATGTGGGAGAGAACAAATTGGACTGTGAATTATAACTCATATAAAGAGAATGAGATGTGGTGATTGCTGGGGGGAGGGGGTATATGGGGACTAAATGGTAATGCAAAAAATACAATAAAAATCAAATTTAAAAAGAGAATGAGAGTAGTACTTTAATGGAGTAAATGGTACATTTAGATGTCATGATTTGCAGAGAAGTTTAATTGCAATGCATCAAGAGAAGGAACCCAACAGCTTTTATTGCAAAGGACAAGATGAAAGCATGATTGAAGAGAAGCGATTCGATGGCTAATGTGAATGGTATGAACACCAGCAAATAAAAAGTCCATGTGCTTGTTCTTTGATAGTCCATTAGTCCAAGTACTACGCTAGGTTGTTGAGCAGAGATTTCATTGTAAGTTTTATATAAATTTTGTGTTTAAAATTTCCATTTTGGAGCATATTGAAAGATGAATGTTAGTCATTAAGCTTTCTGGACATTTTCTTTTTTTGAGAGACTTCCATTCAGTTTTAAAGCTAAGTAGATTAATAATAGGCCTGAGCAGGAGGAACCCCAACATTTGCTAATTCACCTCATTGCTTAGATGTATTGCGTTAACTCTCTTGAATGATTATGAAAGACACACTCTTAAAAATCAGAGCATAACTTTTAGTAATTAATATTTTTGATATTTTTGAAAGTGGTACCGTTTATTAAAATTTCATGTATGAGGTTCAGTTAAACTTTTAAGTGGTACCACTTGAAATGCCTAAATAAGACATTCATGATTATCTAGCAAAGACCTTAGCCAAGAGAATTATATTACTATATTTTACATCTCTGATGCATGACAAAAGGAAACCCAGGGGAATGGTTAAACAGGCAGATGGGTTGTAGTAATTATATGCAGATCTACATTAGAATACAGAGACCTCAGAATTAGCAGCAATCCTGGCCAAATTAGCAGAAATTAGCAGAAATCCTGGACTAACCACTCTCTTAACCCCATTTGTGCAGCATGTTAAGTTAGAAGACTGAATGAATACCTTATGCCTTTGTTTTGTTCCTTTCCATAGAGCTGATTGAATTAGCTCATTAAACAATTGTGTCTCTAGACCTTGAATTCTGTAAGGTCGTAGGTGAGGAAAACATTAGATAACTATCTTATTATACATATTATATAAAATCTAAAATTTAGTAGTAGTTGAGGCATATTTATCGAATACAGTTAGAGTTTTTCACTTTAACTCTTGTATATGGAAGGTAAGAGTTCTTCCAGAACACATTAATACAATTGTAGGCTTCCCTGGTGGTGGTTCTTGTGTTTCTTCCAACATGTCTGAAAGGCACATGGATGCTTAGAGTGCAGTATAGTTAGATCTAATGAATATAATGTCAGGGAGTGGGTGCTACTTGTGACGGGTGACCTGAGAAGTTGTTCATTAAATATGGGTGGAAACTCCTCTGAACTGTGGCATGGGGAAGAAGTGATAAGGACTAAAATTTTCTAAGATCCTCATTCATGGCATCAGAGGAATGAAGACCCAATGATGCAGAACTAGGGGAACCAATTGTATTATACACATGGGTACCAGATGGAGTCGGCAGCAAGTATCCAAGGCAATCTGGTAGTAAGTTCAGGTTCATCTCTGCTCACAGTTAGAGATAAACATATACTTTTGGAAGAGAAGCAAGGCAGTCATTTTCTCCAGGCAGGGAAAATCTGTATGGTTTGCAGGTGTGGAGTTAAGGGGGCACTTTCAGTTTGAATCAAAATGGGGACCATGGGCAGAGGTGTAGACTAGGGTTCTGGGGAGAATGACATGTAACCAGGAAAGGAAGGCAGAGCCTGTCATTCAGGGTAGGTAAACAATGGGGATTATCAGAGTAAACACAAAAATGCTGTAGCTTGAAGAGGACAAACATTTTCAACTACTTTACTTAATTCAAACCAGCTCAAAAATATTTGTGAACATCTATCATGTTTCAAGGATCAGTGAGACCCTGGGGAGCAAGAGAAAGACAAACGCTAGGAAGTCCTTACCATTTTGTTGCTGATAGTGGGGGATAGAGATCTGAAAGTAGAATCCAGTAAGTGCTCATATAAGAACACTAAAATTGTGTGTGTGTGTGTGTGTGTGTGTGTGTGTGTAATTTCTTGCAAATCATTAACTTTATTTCCTTTCACAGTTATTGGAGAAGCATTGAAGTTTAAGGGGAAGTAGTTCAAGATAATCCCCTCTGTGGTCGCAGTTCGTATAAGGTGGAGGTATAAAGTATTTGAGAAATGACAAGGACCAAATGAGGGACAGTGGCTTTGGAAATGTGAGAGAATGGATGGGAAATTACCTTTCACAAGCAGTGCAGACTCACTTGAGTAATAATTGAGAATGCAGTAACAATATGACAGAAATTCCAGCTCAGGTGACTGAGAGGGCAAAGGCACTGTTTGTACTTTGTATGCTCCATAAGTGCATTGACAAAGAGAAGTAGAAGGGTGTTCATGATGTTAGTGCTGGGGCTGGTTGTGGCCTTTTTCACTTCATCAACGTTTAGGAAGTTTATTTTGTTTTTGTTATTATTTTCTGGTTGAATAGGAAATTTGAAAGTTCTCCTGTTTTCAGTACTAGATTGTTAAATGCTGAGATTAAAGTCATTTCTATTTTCAACAGATTTGGGCAGTAGAATTAAATAAAAAGGATGTTCTTTCTAAAAAAAAATTGTAAGAGGATGAAAAGCTTTTCATATTGTGGACAATGATTGTAACCTGCATTCTAGCAGCGAGAGGGAACGTTGAGGGATCAAATGTCTTTTATGTATTGTTTTTCAAAGTGAAGGAAATGTGGTCATTAAAATGACAAAAAGTGACACAATGGAGTCTGTTGAAAAAAACAAACCCAGGGGTACATTGAGACAAAGCAGAGTTCTCCCCCTGTGAAGGGGCAGCCACTTGTGATCGCCCCCTCTCTCTTCCCTACTCCCTTGTCTGGTTATGTGGAGATAGAGTCATATACATTTTTATGAGGAAACATTGATTTTGTGATATAGATAGTGTGGAATGTGTTTCCCAGTGTTGATGTAAATCATACATTAGACATGCCTTGGTAGTGTTCTAACTTTACAGTGCTTCAAACAGGGAATGAGAGCCTACTGGCTGGCTACACATGAACCTCCAATGCTCACATTGTAAAGCGACTTAACATTTTTTCTTATCGTTTAAGTACAGTGTCTTCATTTTCCCATCACCACTTTCTCCCACTGCACCTATACCCACCTCCTAAAATTTTAGTGCTAAAACCAAGTGCATGCAGAGATTTTTTTGTTGTTGGTGAGGGGGAGGAAGATGGAAACTCAGGAAGAAGGGTTAGAAGGAATCATGCCAATATCATCATCAGATACTCATTATATATTTATAAAACCTTGCAATTATACTATGGATTATGTTATTTATTATCTGACTCTTCATAATGTAGTCTCCATGAGGACAGAAATTTTTGTTTTTTATTTGGTGATATGTGCTAAGTAGAAGTTGCTCAATAAATATTTGAATAAAGAAATGAATAAATTTTGCATTTGGTATGACATCTGCCAAAAAGAGTAAGCATGATTTAACTATAATCAAAGTGACCAAGCCTAGTAGTTTGTGATTTAAAGTGGTTAGTGTAGATACTGATCTCATGTACTATTTTATAGGAAACATCAATGACAGACCAGAGTATAGGTAAAGAATTATGCTTCTAATTATATTTTCTTTTTTCTCACTTGGCTGCATGATTATGAGGTGATGTATCATTGAAAACTGTGGAAGAAAAACAAATGAGAAAAATAAATAATCGAACAGTGGAATTGACAGTGACAATAGGGGAGATGTGAGATGGTTGAGTGGGTAGGTGCATAATTATAGAGGAATTTCCTCCCACCAAGGAGATAAAATGAGTGACTTATATTCTAGCTCACTTTAGTCATGGTACTTGCAAAGTAGCAATTGCTTGACTATGCTTTGGGATTCAATTTTTTGTATATATGTATATATTTATTTATTTTGGGAAGTGCTTCAAACATACAGAAAGGTAAAGATTAAAATATAACAAATACATTGGTATTCAAAACCCATATTGAGAACAAATGTCATGAACACTCAGGTATCTCTCACCCATATTTATGAAATATTTTAATTCTACTTTTTGATTCAGATTTTTAAATAGAAATACAACTTGTCAGTTGGAGTTGAAAATCTCTTTTAACCTTCTCCAAACAAAAGTTTGCTTTCCATGAGATTGCAAAATAAGCCTTGTAATACTGGTGTATGAGTTTAAATAACTTCAATCAGCGTGTTTTCTTACGATTTTAAGACATTTTAATGATTAAGGAAAAGATTCAGTATAGGTCTTTTTTTCCATTAAAAAAGCTTAACAATGTCAACTCTAAAATGACAAAGAAATGTTTAAAAGTTTAGGAATGATTACTTCAATTTCTTTCAAAAGTAAATTGTTTGTGAATAAAGAGTATGTTGTTTGCCATCCTAATAACATTTCATGATTTTGTACTGTGGAATCTTTTCTGGTACCTATGCTTCGTGTATTTACTTTTTCACCATCTAGAATTATGTACAAAGAAACACAGTACTAAACTGGTATCATTGATTACTTTGGGTGGAGAAGATTGTATTATGTAGAATTTACTATTCTAAATTACTTTGGTACTACCTAAAATTGTGTATAACAAGCATATATTATTTTGAATTTTAAAAGGTAAATGTTAGACATAGGTACTTTTAAATTATCTCCTGAAATATGGTACTTATTTCAGCAACACCTTTTTTTCGCATTGGATGTGATATGAAGAGAGCAGATGCACTTATACCTGGACGTGTGTATATATATATATATATGTTTGTGTATGTGTGATGTGTATTTAACTTACATATTTATCTCATCATTCAAATAAATATATTGCTCTTTTCAATATATTCATAAAACTTATAAAGAAACAATATTTTCTCTGTTCAATCATGTGATTATGCTAATTTGAGGGGATGCCATTATTATTATTATTTTTAAACAGGATGTTCTCTGTTTAACCCAGCATGGTTAACATTTTTTGTTTTTCACACATTTGATTATGTCTCCTTGGAGGGGGTAGTAATGCTCTGCTAATTTAAGAAATTAGCAATGTGTTAATAATTTGACAACCTACTCTGGGTTATATAATGAAAAACTGTTATGAGCCATCAGTAGAGAAAGCATGTAATATAACTGACTTATGGAATCTAATATATGTTATAGTTTGATTACTTGGAGTAATCAAATTTTGAGTAAATCAAAGGCAAAGAATAACAAAATTATTTTAAAAGAAAAATACAGCTCTGTGTTGAGTTTTTTTCATTTTCTTTTCCTTAAACTGTGGAGTGGTTAGGTCTCTGAGGTTCATTAATTATATTTTAATGTAATTATCACTTGAATAAAATTAAATTTAAATAATTTGATCTATATATTGTGTTTTTCATGAGAGACGTAGTTTCACATGGTGCCATGCATTTTGAAAATGTTTTTACGTTGTTTTTATCTCAGTGATGATTGTTTTACTTTATTTCTAGGTGAAAGAATGGCTCTGTTTAAACTGTCAGATGCAAAGAGCTCTAGGAGGTGCCCTGGCTCCAATTCCATCATCACCCCAGCCCAAACTGAAGACAGCCCCAGTTACTCCTGCATCAGTGGTGAGCAAACCATCCCCACAGTCACAGCAGATTTCTCCAAAGAAGGATACTGCACCAAAGCAGGATATCTCAAAGGCACCTGAGTCTAAAAAGCCTCCACCACTAGTGAAGCAACCAACCCTTCATGGTTCTCCCCCAACCCCGGCCAAGCAGCCTCCTGTGGCAGAGTCCTCATCCAAGCCAGCCCCTCCCAAAGAGCCTTCTGTCCCGTCTGAGCAGGTCAGGGTCCCCATGGCTGATGATAAACCAAAGCAGCCCAAGATGGCAAAGGCAGCCACAGACATTGTGTCTTCTTCGTCAGTAGCAACAAGACCTGATATTCCAAGCTCCAAAGTACAGTTGCAGGATCAAGAGAAAACCACTGCTCCTCAAAAACCAGACTCTGCCAAACCTTCACAGAGTTTTCCACCAACAGGAGAAAAAGTCACCCCATTCGATTCTAAAGTCATACCTCGACCTGCATCAGATTCGAGAATTATTTCACATCCTGGACCTAGTATGGAGAGCAAGAGTCAGAAACAAGTTGATCCAGTTCAAAAGAAGGAAGAACCCAAGAAAGCACAAACCAAAATCAGTCCTAAGCCAGATGCCAAGCCCATGCCAAAAGGGTCACCGACACCTCCGGGCCCAAGACCTACCACTGGCCAAACTGCACCCCCATCTCAACAGCTGCCAAAGCCTCAGGAGCAGTCAAGACGTTTTAGTCTGAATCTGGGAGGTATTACTGATGCTCCTAAATCACAGCCCACCACTCCTCAGGAAACTGTGACTGGGAAGCTCTTTGGGTTTGGAGCATCAATCTTCAGCCAGGCATCAACTCTAATCTCCACAGCAGGGCAGCCTGGATCTCATTCACAAAGTGGGCCAGGGGGCCCAGCAAAACAAGTCTCTTCTCCTTCCCAGCCACCTCCTTCTCAGGGGCCACCCAAATCTTCCAGTCAGGCACCACCAGCACCTGCAAAGGCTATGCCTGTGAAAAAAGAAACAAAAGCTCCAGGAGCTGAAAAGTTAGAGCCCAAAGCTGAACAAGTTCCATCAGTAAAAAGAACAGAAACAGAAAAGAAGCCCCTGCCAGTTAAGGATAGCACACCTTCAACAGCTGAGCCTCAAAAGGCTGCCCTGCCCCCGAAACTGGAGAAAACCCCCAAACCAGAATCAGCCTGTCCTCTCTGCAAAACTGAACTCAACGTAGGTTCTAAGGATCCTCCTAACTTCAACACTTGCACTGAATGCAAGAATCAAGTGTGTAACCTGTGTGGATTTAACCCTACTCCGCACCTGACCGAGGTAAGCAATATTTGTATTACATATGGATGCGAGTTTATTGTGTTTATTATTAAATATTTTGTTAGCCAAATTTCTGAGCAGAAAATACATTTCCAGTAAAGAAAGTGAATCGGTATTAATATCTTTGAAGAACTTTTGATTACTTTTTATAGGTTTACTTACCTACTAAAAGTTCATGTAATTTATACTTTTCTGGGTTAGTGCACCAGAAGTAAGAAGATGAAATAAGCCAACAACTTAAGATAACAATGATCTCAATTCTTTATGAATTAACTATCTACAGCTTTGGAGGACTATATGGTTTTCACTAATACACATCAAATAAGAGAAGTAATTTACTATTTCCAGTCTGTCTAATCCTTTCAGTTTCTGTAATACATAGAAAAGGTGTTTGATTGGTTGCAGACCCATAAAAAACATGAGATCTGTTCTTTCACAAAAATCGTTAAGAACTTTGTGAAGGTAGTAATATTATCCCCCAGAAAATGTCAGTTCAAGTATATTATGTCTAGATTTTTTTATGGCTCTGTTTGAGCTATTATCTGGCATAAATATAATAGTGTACTTTATTAGGAACCGTTGTAAGAATAAATAGATACGGATTTAGCTGACTAATGTCAAGGAACTTTTTTTTTAATGGAACAAGAATAATTGTTCCACAAAGTAAAGGACCAAAAAACAGATAGCAACTTTCTACCTAATACAGTTTTAGAGGAATGGATCTATGAGACTTAGTAGTGTGTTAGAGCTGCTAGAATTTTGGATCTTGGGAGGCTGGTGGGTTAAGTGATAGCTGCTAACTTAGATAAGTAACAACAGTGTTTTAATAAACATTTTGGGATTAAATTTTAAGTAATTGTTCATTGTTTTTACACAAATCAAAAATACATAAGTATTATTTCACTCTCCTTGACTTTTTAATCCATTAGAATGAAAAATTGAACAGGTTTTTAGCAACTATACAAAAGAAGCTTAGGGATTCTTGCTGTCATTTTCAAGTTATTTTTTTAAGAATAAACCATATACTATTTTTGTTTTTCACCTTTGAAAGATACTAAGTTGTTTTGATATTATTAACACCGTATGAAAGTATTATCTGTACAGACTTAAGCAGATTTTTATTCTCTTTAACTGTGATGAACAATGTTAACTAAGGTTCATTTTAAAAGTAAGTAAAATTTGATTTCTTTCTGTATGTTGTGAGTGGTAACAACTATAGTTATTACTTACAGTAATATTTTTAGAGGAGTTGCTTTTGCTTAATTAATGAAGAGGGAAATTTGGTTTTCCCAGTAAGCAGTTTCTCAAATAATGTTTCCTTCAGTGTCCTTTAGTTATAATGTTGATGAGAGGAAAAAAAATGGATTCTTAGCCAGAGCCATTGTCTATGTGGAGTTTGCACATTTGTCTCATGTCTGCTGGGGTTTTCTCTGGAGCCTTCAGTTTTCTCTCAGATCCCAGATATGTGCACGTTGGGTGAACTGGTGTGTCAGCATTGTCTCAGTGTGAGTGAGTGTGGGTGTGTACTAGTGCACCCTTGGATGGAAGCATGTCCTGTCCAGAGTGGGTTCCACCTTGCCTTCTGAGCTGGGATGGGTTCTGGCCATTAAAACCCTGAACTGAATAAATTGGTTGGAAAATCATGGTCTTAACTTTTTATTAATCTTTCTTAAATGTATGTATAACTCACATTTATTTCACTGTTTAATACTAGAAGTGTTTGGGTCTTTATTTAGAAGTCTGGTGATGTTTTTGTGACCAGAAATATGCTGCAGGAACTTAACTCTTGTTTATAAATTAACCTAGGGTAAAATTTATTTTGTTATATGTTGTTTGCTTAAGGTTGCAATTTCTAATAGCCTAGGGACATCGTTAAGTGAGGATTACTGTACAACTGTATTAATTTCATAGATTTAGAAAATTATACCATTTAATGAGTAGCCATATGGTATCAACACCGTGGCATTAATTTAAATAGTTGTAAAACAAACTATACCACTAAAAACAAACCAATAATGTCTATGTTTAAAGTGTATTTTGAGTACACTAAAAACATACATCTGTATTGCAGAGGGATAACTATAACATACATATGTGTGTATGTATTTATATGTATACATTTGGGCCGACTTTGTCAGTGTTTGAAGGTATGAAATGAGAGCCCTGAGTAGAGACACAATAAACCTTTCACAAAAATCATTGATTTTTTTGTGCGTTTGTCAATTATATTTTAGGGGTGGTAATTTAGAAAGATTTCTTGAATAAAGTAGAGAATTACCTAGGGCATATATGGAATTTTAAGAGTTTGAAAATATAAATGGTTTCAAGTTTTTAAATGGTTCTAGGTGAAGTATAATTCTAAATATGATCAGTGAAATTTAGACAATCTGCCATTGTTCAGATTTTTGTGGTAATTTCTTTGAATTTGGAAGATCATAGTTCAGAGGAGAAAAAATTTTGATGTAATAAAAGCAGTGGATTAACGTTCCTGGCTAAATTTGAGTATGCTAAT
The DNA here is from genome assembly GCA_004027735.1 of Carollia perspicillata. Classification (NCBI taxonomy): domain Eukaryota; kingdom Metazoa; phylum Chordata; class Mammalia; order Chiroptera; family Phyllostomidae; genus Carollia; species Carollia perspicillata. Next base: position 66,864 of record PVKM010001512.1, read on the forward strand.
CTGCAGGAAGTTTTCAGTTAGTTATAAAGTCTTAATGCCCTCTGGTCTCTAGCTAAAGTTCATTGGCTGACCGGGCATTAAGGGAGTGGTTAATAAAGATGAGTTGAGTTATTCCATATTCAAATAGTTTTTATTATTATTACCTAAACAACTTTAGAGGACTGCATGAAGGGGTTAGTTGAAGAGAAAGGCACATTTTATTTGCATATGTGTGTGCATACATATACATATATATCCAGGAAATTATAAGTGTGGTATTAGGCTTAACTTGTGGTGGTATCCCAGTATTCATACCTCTAATCTCTCTTTATTTTGAATGATTAGGAAAGTATATCTCCTCCTTGATCCTTGTTTTGCTTTTATGGTTTCTTTATTCTGTATGTGATATTTTTCTTGTGATCCAGTATTTTCACTGTAGTTTTAGAAAACACATTCTAGTTTCAAATTTTATGCCTGCAGTATAAAGATATGGTATTCCTTAAGAAAGGATTAAACTATTTCCATTTATTTTTCTAATAAAACACATGTAACTCTACTATAAGACTCTGCTTCTACTGCGCTAATCACTGTGAGGCATGACTTCTTTTGTGTTGGTGCCACTCCGCCCTTCTCTGTAGCCATTCTGCTCCTCCGGTTGCCAGAGAGCCAGTCCTACTTTGTCATGGGTTAAGGAGCTATCCATGGTATTTCTCCTTCCTCCACCCGTTAATCAGACACACCTGTCTCTGGGGTTGTTTCCTGTATTTCACACTCAGCATCCCCCACAACACCTGTGGAGAGCCAAGGCTGCCTGCAGGGCCCTGGGGTGTAGCCAGGCTGCAGCTTAAGCCTTATGGTTTACCTGTTTGTTGCCCAGTTTGTATAAATGATACTGTAATTCATTAACCTCTGCTAGGAAGGAACAGTTATTTTAGGCTTTAATTTCTGCCAATTCAGGGAATATCTTACCTTGGAAGGAGTTTTAAAAATAGCTGAAGGCTTTCTGAAAAAGGTAGATTATAGAATTTGGAAGCATGGTAAGAAAAACAGCCTAAATCAAGCAATTTACCTAGTGAATCATTCTGGTTCAGTCAAAATGCAGAAATGAGTCAAAATACTCATAGTGAGTATTTATTTTATTGGGTTACTGTCCTGTTTAAAAGTAACTTTTTACTACACAAATTAGACTTAAATTATGTCTCCTCGGGTTTCAGGGGGGTCCTAGAATCATACTTTTGCTTTTTTAGTAAGATAATTAGGCATGGAGGAATAGCCAGCATGTATTTGTTACTTCACTTCTACTAAAACTTGTCACCAGGCAACAAATGTGCCTTCTGAGCCAATTAAGACTCAGTGTAGAGTAAAGATCCCTTCAGACCACTACTCTCCAGCCAGGGAGGCTTCTGCGTTCCCTGTCAGGCAGAGAGCCTGTGGGGACACTCCGCATTTCTTAGTTTGGCCAACACATGATACATGTCTTTATTTTGAAGATTATTATTTAAGACTCTGAAATCAGATATCTGTTACTGAAAAAGCATTTAAGCACACACACACACACACTATATATATATATATATATATATATATATATATATATATATGAAAAATTAGAGGCTGAATGATCAAAATCAAAATGGAGAAAAGAATTCTGATTAGTTTCAAAAGAATTGCATGTGATGGAGATCTGCATTTTGAGTAAAAATTTCTGTCATTTGTGGGAAAAGGGACACTTAATGGCACTTTTTGACCAACATAAAAAATTGGTAGATTTGTCTGTAGAAACAAAATTTTTAGGAGAAATTTGATGTTTCATTTTTATTAAGTGATATTTAGTTGAAAAATCCAAACGTGGATCTAAGATAGAAATAGTTTTTTAAACGAATATAAACAAAACAGTAATTTCTTCTTTAGTTTTTTAATGCATTTTACATAGTTAATATTCTACTCTACATAATCCTTCTGTATCCCAATATTAACATGTGATTAGATATCATTAAGTGATTCTTAGTCATTATATAAAATGACTAAGTATTACTCAGTGTTATGGATATGTGTTTTTCATACGCATTGTTCACATATCAAGGATTTAGATAATTTCATTTTTTTATTTTAAATAAGATGAACATGTTTGGATATAAATAGTTGTATTTTTAACTGCTTCCCAAGAAATGCTGTTTAGTACTAGGGTTACCAAATTAGCGGATAAGGATCGTGAAGTATCAAATTATCTCTGGAGATGTGATAGCAGTTGACATTGTCACTACTAACGTGATTGCTGTGATACTGTAGCCTCTCCAAACTTGAATAATATCATTAAAAATGGTATTTGTTAGTTTGGAACTCTAAGAGTGTTATAGTATTGTTCCTTTGATTTGTATTTCTTTGATTACCAGAAATTTTATTTAGATACAGAACGTAAACAGATAATTCGAATTATAATCCAAACAAAATATTTTGTAGACATTGTGGGATAAGGTAAATGGATATCAATAATGTGGCTATTTTTTAAAAACTTTATTGGGGCTGGTATTTGACTAAGCTTATGTGCAAGGCATTGTACCACACATTTTACTCACAACAACCAATGGGTAGATCTTACAGCTATTTTAGAGATCAGGAGAATGAATACAGAGAGGTGTAGTTGTCAAGCCACAGACACGATTCAGAGGCTGAGCCAGTGCACTCTCCTGTACTATGTTCTAGTAACCAGGGAACTAGGTAAAATTGATACTTGTTCTGTGCTCTCCTACCTATAAGTTGTGTCATCTGGTAATTAGTAAGGCTTTAATAAAATTAACTGTCATAATATGTGCATCATAACCAAGTACCATCTGGGGTCCACAGAATAATGGTGGCTGTATTACATGCTTGAGTTTGTAAGAACAGGCAGATTAAGAGGTTCAGAAGCATAGAAGCTAGCATCGTTGCACCAATTTTCTTCCCAGTTAAGTCCACTGATTGGTCAGCATTTATAGGTGAAAGCATATTGCTGAATGATGAAATGAGATCCCTGCCTTCTTTTATTTAAAAAAAATTGTCATGAGAGAGCAAGAGAGAGAGTGAAAGAGAGAAGAGAGAGATATCTGTTATTCACGTGGTCATTGGTTGCTTCTTGTACGTACCCTGACCAGAGATTGAACCCACAACCTTGGTGTACTGGGATGACGCTCGAGCCAGCTGAGGCCATGGCACTTCCAGCCTTTTTATATAATGAGTGTGAGGGCGTAAAATATACTTGCTACAGCTGCAAGAAATACTGTTTTATTTCTACCAGTGCATACAAAAACTTTGTTCCCTGAAAATGATGAACATCAGTGTTTTCCATTGGTGTTAGTGGTGGTCGTTAATCTTTCCTTCTACCAGTATTTTTGTGTAGCCTCCTCTCTTACATTCTCAGGAGTGGAATTGCTGAACCGTAAGTTATGTGTATTTTTCATTGGTTCTCTACAGCAGTATTGTTAATTTATATTCTGACCAAGTTGGCCTGCATGCTGCTATTTCTTTAGACATGCATTGTCTTATAGGATAGCCAACAGACAAATGTGGCTAATGAACACTGTGGCTAGTTCAAATAAAGATTAAGTGCAAAAAAACACATTGGATTTCAAAAACTTAACATGCAAAAGTGCAAAATATCTCATTAATAATTTTATGTTTATTACTTTTATATAAGGCTTTTCTTCCTTAAATATTGCCGTTGCTACTGCTTTTTCAGTCATGTAAATACATTTGAATATGCATGCACAATGGTATCCTGCTGTGTAGGAAATAATTCTTTCTTTCTATACAAGGAAAACAAGACTGTATTTGTTGCTTCCAGAGCTCTGTCTCCTCATGTTAGGCAAGATAGCTGGGGTTTTTTGCACATTCTACTAAGCAGATTCTACTAAGGTGTTTGGGCTCTCATCTCAAGAGAGATACTACTGATGTCTGGCCTGGCCCGAGGAGCAATATTCTCATGTCCTGCTAATTATCAGTAAGAAACATATATAGTATTTATTAGCATCAGGGTATCTTCTGTTCACTACTGACCCCTCTGGTTTCAAACATTTTCTCTTTTAGTTCTTTTTTTTCTCTGTTAGTTCTTTTCAGAACTCTTGGGTCTTTCTGTAGTCTCCCTGTGGCCTTGGGTGAAGAATCATCATTTTTAAAGTCAGTTGCTACCAGCAGACTCAGCAGTACAGAATATTAGAGCTTGAATATAACATCTGGGCCACTGTTTTCTTTTTTTTCTTGATGGCCATTCATTTTACTTCTAAAACTCTATTCTACTAATTTGAATTACAAAAGTAGTCTTCCTTATAACAGGCCATAAAGTAATAAATTTTCTGGAGAAAAATGATTATCTTCTTCTTCTGCAAGTACTTTATGTTAATGATCTGCCATCTATTTTGACATGTCTATTTTGTTTTGCTTTTGGATTTTTATAATGGTTGTACAAACAGTAAAAATGTAGAAAAATTGAAAATTTTAAGAAAAGGTTTATGGGATAGTTATGTTTTTTAAAGTAATGTGTTTATTTTCAACTGAGCATATGACCTAACTATAAATATATATTTTCGGTTCTTCATGCCTTTAGTTTTATTTATTTTTTTAATTTTAAGTTTATTTTTGAATTTATAGCAAGAGAAGAAAGGAGGGGGGAGGAGAGAGAGAGATTGAAGCAGGCAGACAGACAGACAGAAACATCAATTTGTTGTTCCACTTACTTATTTATGCATTCATTGATTGTTTCCTGTATGTGCCCTGACCGGAGATTGAACCTGCAACCCTGGTGTATTGGGATGATGCTCTTACCTACTGAGCTACCCAAGCAGCATGGTTGATGCCTTTATTGATACTTAAAGATCAAGATGGAGTTAAAACAGGAAGATAAAAAAATATTAGTCTGGATTTGACATGGTCATGGGAGAAGGTGAGCAAAACATTTACCTACTCTGCCATCTTGACTAGAAGCCTACATATTTTTTATTGAGTTATTTTTTTCACAAAACTTTATACATTGGACAGTCTTTCAAGTGAACTCTCATTGATTTACCTTATTCTATTTATGAGTCAACAGCTGTGCAGTATTTGAAATAACTATATAGGATGAATTCATTCATTCTACAAAAATTTTGTGAGTCTACAATATGCCAGTCATGGATTTTGTGAGAGTCCATTGCATGTCAAGCGCCTGGCACTATGGAACTTGTGTTCTAGTGAGGTAGAGAGGTAATTTTTCAAGAAAAATAATACATTTGTAAATAAAATTTATATAACAAGGTGATAAGTACTGTGAGAAAACTTTGCATTATGGGAGATGGGCAAGTTGGCCTTTTAGTATAGGACTTTATTTAACCAACTATTTGAATTTACTTTACCACATAATCTTTTTATTTATTTGGCAGAACTAGTGTTCTAGAAGACACGTATTGCTCAAGAAATGATGTTTGTAATGTTAAAAACTTTCATTTTTGTTTTTACTTTTGTAATTGAGTTGTTGGAATCTTAATGCTTTTTTTAAAAATATTTTATTTATTTATTTTTTAGAGAGGGGAAGGCGGGGAGAAAGAGAGAGAGAGAAACATCAATGTGTGGTTGCCTCATGCTCCCCTGACTGGGGACCTGGTCTGCTACCCAAGAATGTGCCCTAGACTGGGAATCGAACCAGCAACCCTTTGATTTGCAGGTTGGCACTCAGCCACTGAGCCAACCAGCCAGGGCTAAAGGTTAAAAACTTCTAAATTAATACCTTCATCTTTTGATTTCTAGACTTTTAAATTTTGTCTCCAGAGTCATAAATTATAGTGTCTAGGAAATTTTTTTCTTCAAATGTACCATACATGGTCCATATTCAGCATGCCCCTTATTGGAATCATCTTTTTCCCTGTGTTCCCCTTCCCGTATCTCCTGTCATACTGAAAACCATCACAAATCCCGAGAGTCATCCAGACTTCTCTTTCTCTTTCACCTGCCAGAAGCAGTGGCTTTTAATTGTGATCAATTCTACCTGCTCACAGTATCTCTGTTCTCTTATATCCTCACCTTCACTATGACAGCTTTGTTCCAGTCCTTATTTATTACTGTCACTGCCATAGACCCCAAAAGCTTACCCTTATGTTACCATTTATGATTTCAACTTTGTAAATTGGGGTGACTGGACTAATGATCTCTGAGCTCCCTTCCACTGTTAATATCTATAGTTTTAAAGTCTACCCTCCAGTTAGCTTGAGTTTGTGGATTTAGGGGGTTAAAATAATTTTTTAGGCTATGGAGGATAACCTCAGAATATACATACAGATATGGGTGGTAGGTATTTTCACTGGTTAAATCTTGTCCTTCATAAAAATGTGGAGTAAGCATTTCTCGGAGCATACGTGCTATTTGTTTCAATGCAGTGGCGCTCAGATTTTATTGTTCATAAAGATCCCAGGGTGAGATTGTGGAAATGCAGTCTTCTTGTTTACCATGTTCTACAGAATCCCTTAATCTTTTCTTATGTAGGACAATGTCTCATACCAGAAGCAAAGTATTTACTTTCAATCCTCCATGCCTTTGCAGTTGCACTAACACCCCGTCCTTCTCTGCATCTTTATCTTCTATCCATTCTTTGAGATTCATTATTTCCCCCGACCCCCTACTTTATGTTCTGTGCTCCAGTCAGCCCTTTCGTATAGTATTGCAATTGTCTGTTTGTGTAATCTCATCCCAGTGTGTTCCCCCTGGAGCACATGGTGGGTAGTTTACATGTTTGCGGTGGAAGAAAAGCAGAATTTAGTGAAATGGCATGTAAAATGAGCTACATGCTGTAGGTTAGTAACATTATAATTGTAGTTAGAAATAGTTTGAAACTTACTGACTGCAAGAATTTTTCAAGTCCTCCTAAAAAGTCTTACACACTAATAGGTATCTCATTGCATATGTTCTTAAAGTATGGCTTTTTTTTAAATGAATATACTTGGAAAACCTTAGAAAAGCGCTAAGAAGTGATTAACAGTGAGAATCTGTTGACGTGAGATATTCTTACTGAAACTTTATAGCTAAATGGCTTAATTCCTGTTAGCTCTGGTTTGAGATTTAGTTTCTTTGCTGACATTTAAATAGGTTATTTACATATTTGTATTTAAAATTGAATTGTATAAAGGTTCTATGCCTTTTTGCTAAATAGAGCCCAGTAGCCAGAATTGTTATAATGATTTACCCCAGTGCTTTAAAGGCAAGCACATATTTCCTAATTAAAGCACTCTTGTCACCCTCAGGGGTGTTGTAAATGTGTATTTTTGACAGAATGTTGCTTAAATTACACAAAAATAAACAATCATATCATTTGTAGTTTTAAAAATGATGTTATTTTCTCTATTTTAAAAAACACTACATAACATTTAGAAGAAACCTAAATACAGAGTCCAATTTAAAACTGACATTACTGTGATTTTAAGTTGCAGTGATACTGGTTTTATATTAGTATGTGACTTGTTGTCACACACTTAGCAGCTTACAACGATACCCAGTTATTACCTTACAGTCGTGTAGCTCACAAGTCTGGTGCAATATAACTGGTTTCTCAGATCACAGTCTTAGACTGAAATCAAGACATGGTTGGATCTGTGTTCTAATTTGAGGCCTCTGCTGAACAATCTGCCTCCAAGTTTATTCAGGTGGTTGGCAGAATTTTCAGTTCTTTGTCTCTGTAGGACTGAGGTCTCAGTTTACTTGTTAGCCAGGGGTCATTGTTTTTCTTGAGGGCTGCTGGCATTCTCTTTCTAATGGCTCCCCCATCTTTTAAGCTAGTGACAAAGAAGTTCCCTAACATGGAATCCATCTCACACTTTAAATCTCTGAGTTAAGAAGGATCCAGGATATTTCAAAGACTCAGTTGATTGGATTGAGCTTGACTGGATAGTATCTGTTTTGATCTAACTTAGAAGTCAACTTATTAGTAACTTAATCTTGGAGAATATCCCATGACGTTTACAATTTCTACCTCACTAAAGGGGAGAAAATTAAAAATAAGGTGTGTATTCAAGAAAAATAAATCTCAGAGGTGAGGATACGTCTTAGGATTTTCCTACCGCAGCAACAGGTTCCTGAATTTATTAAAGCCAAAAATTTTTGTAAAAGGTGGCACATCTGTTCAATTGATTTTGTCACAGGACATGTATACATAAATGTACATGGGTACTTCCCTGACACATGGATGCAAAGCAGAATTAATCTGCCTCAAATATCCAGGTAAGAAGAAGAGTTAGAGTTAGACCATGAGTGACCTATATGGTTTCACCTCTCCTTTAACCTTCCACATAAAGATAATAATGCATTGTTCTTTTTATTTGGGATGGTAATGAAAGGCCTTTATGAATTTACAGCTGAATGCTTGATCTTTTTTAAATTTCATCATTTTTTTTTATTAAACGGGTCGGATTACATTGGAAATTAAAGTGTAGGACTTCATTTTGGGGTTGACATGGATTGGACAGGGCTTATCAATGGCCTGGATATGGTTTTCATTTTGAGATACTGGTGCAATGATTGTGAAATTAAGTAAAAGCGGAGTAATGTCTAATTATTGGAATATTGGTATTCAGAGGCAAGTTAAGATTACTCAATTCTAGATCTTGGAAGATGTATGTATCAGGAACAGCCATCTTGTTTTGGATGTCATCAGAACAGAAACGATATAAAAATCATGAAATTAGATATCAGTGTTGCTGTAAAGAACGTAGAGGCCTGAGAGCTGGTAAAGGCCAGGTTTTGTGGGGGCGGAGGAAGGAGGCAAAACATCATATTGAGTGATTGGAGAAAAATAAAATCTAAAAGAGCACATTGTGGAAAGGTAAGGGAAGGCTATTTTTAAGGAAAACAAGTGATTAAGTGCCAACAATGTAGTAATAAAACTGATCTCCTAATAGCTGTATTATACATTGTTACAGATCTTAAAAAATAAAAGGTATAATCAGAGCCTAGGAGCATCTGTGTTCTTGGATTTGATTAATATTCTTGAGAGTTTTATTAGATAAATGATTTACCAGAAGAAAAGTCCTCTGCTTTTAGCGCCTCTTTCTTTAATAGTAAAAGCAGATAGAAAAAGTAAAACAATAAAGATCTACATTTCTAGTAATAGATATGGTTACACAAAGAAAACATGGCATATTGTCATTTATATAACCTGATACTTATTAAGCACCTATGCTGGTGCCAGGTTCCAGGCACCAAATATACAAAAACCACGTAAGGATGCATTGTTGTTGTCCCTGAACTCTGCATAGGGGGAGACTGAGCACAGAGAAGTGACTGAATTCCCACTGCAGTGTGAGTTTTAACCCAGCCTGGCTTCAAATTTAGTAATCTTAATTAATTCGCATGATTGCCTTTCAAAGTTAATGTAATATAATATTAATTAAAATATGTTTTTTGCTATTATTATAAGTACTGGGAAGACCATTTTCAGATGAAAATAGATGGATTAGAATGATAGACTTACATAAATTTTTTTCTTTAATCTTTTTAAATTATATGACAGTGAAAGGCTGTCTATAGCTCATACTGTGGAATCATTGGCTCGAATGTGAACAGTATAATGTTAACATTGGAAAAGTAGGATATGTGTAGGAGGCCAAAACATCACTGAAATAACAGTCTTTGGAGCTGATACATTTTATCCATTATGAAGCCAGGGAGCTGAA
>PVKM010001513.1:0-76528 GCA_004027735.1 Carollia perspicillata
CTGGCTTATCTTTTACTAGTTTGTTGATACAAGCTCTCTTAATATTCCATTTACTGGGAACAGGACAAAACTAAAAGGAATCTTTGTGGCTTTTCTTAGGGAATTTTCATCACCCTGCAGGACTTGACTTGCTCTCTGCATCCCAGGACCAGTTAACTCTGCAGTATCATTCAGGCAGGCAGAGACCTAACTCAGAAATAGAAAACGCAACCTAAGATTTAGCATCCATATTGCAACTATTACTAGAGAGTCTCAGCTTTTAAGCGTCTCTTTCCTCAGGAGCTGAGAACAGAACGGGGAGCTAACAAAGTTGCGTCTCCCCTGTCCCAGCGGCATGCTCCCTCGGGGCTGCCTTCCCTTCACTGCCCTTCCTGAAGTGTGCTGGCCGTCCATCTGCTCACAGTACCGCAGATACTGCTGTGCTTAGGACCAAATTCAGAATTCACTTAAATCATTTACCACATTAGCTTTCCCGTGTCCCTTTGATATTCTGATAAATTCAGATTTCGGTATAAGTGGCTTACCATTTTATTTTCCACAACTTTTCAACAGCAATTAGAAGCCATTCTCCAGCCAAACCTGTTCTGATATTTGTCTCATCGAGACGTCAAACTCGTCTTACTGCTTTGGAATTGATAGCCTTTCTGGCTACCGAGGAAGACCCAAAGCAGTGGTTGAACATGGACGAAAGAGAGGTACAGGGTCTATTTTATTTCTACTTCGTATACATGTCAAGTCAGTTTGTATTGTAGTACAATGGAAATTATATATTTAATTATGTTTAGTTTTAATCTATGCTAAAAGTTTAGTGTAACATTATAGAAATTTTGAAAAAAAAAATAGAGGAAAGAAGAAATGCATAATATAATACTACCACTCTAACACTATTAATATTGGAATATATTTTCAGTATTTTTCTACTAAATAGTATTTTTACATCTATATTTATGCCATAGTTTTTCTCTTTACCATCATCTCCTGTGCGTTTTAATATTCAACTAAGTTTTCATAATATTTGAATGTTTACTACCCTCAGGAAACTTAATTTTGTCAAATTAACTTTTTACAAAATTTATAACATGACCATTTTCAAAAATTTAGAAAACCCTAAGTATATAAAAATTAAAAAGCTTTTGTTATACTATAACCAAGTAATTACCATCGTTAAAATTTTAAGGAATTATAATTTTTATATCTACATAGTTACATTCATTATGTGGCTACTCTATTGCATTTTCTGCAATTTCTGAAAAATTACACATCTTTATTACAGGGTTTTTAAATTTTTCACATAGACTGCTAATTACTTTTCAGTCAGGCTGTTCCGTTTGATGTTATTGCCATCGCTGTATGAAATACCAGTAGTATCTAAGAATGACAGTTTTAAGCGCATCCTCATTTATTGTATTTTATTGATGTATTGTCGATAACATGTTCTTACTACAGTGCTTTAATGTGTGTCTTGATTTTTATGTACTTGAACTTTTTTCATACGTATGATTACTAATTGTCTACTTTTTTTCTTTTTTTATCTCTTCACTCCTCTGGGCTTGATCTGTTGCAGCACAAGTTTTCTCTTATCAACTTGTGTAAGAGCCTCAGCAAATTAAAAACACACACACATATACCCACACATCTGAAACTTTATACGCTATCACTTTCCCATATACATTTATTACTATATATACATGCGAATCTTTCATCTGCCGTATTCGTTAACTTTGCTAGTTCTAGTTTATTGATGACTTTTTATCTTACTAGCTTTTCATAAACAGAGTTTTGTCATTTCACATGACACAATCTGTTAGTATGGCTCCTGCTACTGCTCCTCAGTGTAGGCACTTCTCCCTCATTAATTTATATGTAATGAGCTTCCTTTCTTATACTTTTCCAGTTTTCAAAAAGATATGTTCCTAACTGGAGTTATGATGAAAAAATAGGTGAAATGGGTAATAGAATTGTTTCACGGTCTCCCTTCTTCCTCCACATCTCCCTTTTCTCATTTCATGCAAGCCGAAAAAATAGTAAAAATGCTATTTTTAACTGACAAGTATCCAGTCTCAACACTTTGCATTTTTCTCCCCTCCTATTTAGGGTTAATGGGCCCATTGGATGATACTGTGTGCATTGCAGTTATATGTTAACTAATGATAGCTAACTAATTTTTCAAAATGCTCTTGCATAAGATCACAGATGACCTTAGTTACTAATAAGTAGCAGACCTCAAAATTAGCTTCATATGAAAGATATGACTCCTTGAAGTAGAGCGAAAGTTATCGCTTTATTTTTCAAGTTTCATCATTACTTTTTAAATATTACTTGTATGTGTACACAAAATATTTACACAAGATAATAATTCAAGATCAAAATAATTTTGTCAAAAGATTTCTTATCTTGTGTTGTTTAATTAACATGCCCAAATAATCCCCCTGTTGTGTCTAAACAGTATCTTGACTTAGGAGGCACATGCTAAAAAATAGATGTATGGACTATTGACAGTTTAGTTTATGTGCAGCATCGATCTAGGCTTAATTTTTTTCTCTTTTGTTTCATTCCTGAAAGTGTTCCAAATGGAGACTTTTCTTTGATGTCAAGGTACAAAGTACATACCTATTGAACACACTTTGGGATGTTGGCTGAAAGTATATATATGTATAGGGGCTGTGCGTTTAGCACATATGTGACTCACATTAAACTCAAATGTGAACCTCATGTGCTCTTCCCGGGTATAGTACAACTGTACTTTTTTTTTCATCTTAATGTATGAGACCTAAGGAACTATGGACAACTCATCCATTGTATAAAGTTACTTCTCTGTTTTATATTTTTGTCAGCATAAAAATTTTTCATAAATGCTAATGAGAAACCATAGAATTTACTTGCAAGGTTTCTGCTGTTTTGTAGAGTTTCAGTGCTAAAATAGGACAGCTAGAAATTATAATTTCATTTCACCAAGACCATTTCAGGACTAAGACAAGCCAGGCTTTGTTTTATCCCTGCCTCTGAAAGCAGTCACCTTTCAAATAAAAATTTCAGAGGGTTTGCAACTGATGACGATGCAAATTCCATCTGATTATACCAAAACCTACTGTAAAACAGGTGTTTCCATTGGTGAATCTCCTAAAACATCTTAAAATGGGAGTTCTTTTAAACACTTTAAATGTTGTAAGAGTTACTTTCCATAATTTCCTGGGATGGAAGCGCAGAGCTATTCCTGCTGCTGCTCCTGGTACAGTGTCAGATTGGTGTTCTGTGGCAGGACGTAGTGCACTGGGTAGGACTCCAGTGCTGACAACTGCAGCATTCAAAGGAGGCGCTGTAAGCACGGGAACAGCTATCCTGGCAGCTGTGGAGCAGGGTGCCTGTGGTGTAGGGCAGCGCGAAAATCATTCTGCAATTGAATGGTGTTAAGTCGGGCAGTGTCCCTAGGTATGGAGGTGGGAGGTAAGGGGAGAGGGGAGACAGAAAAAAAAAGCTAGGGCAAATCTAAAGAAGATAGAGAGAAAGAATATGACTAAGGAAGAACTTATGTGTTATAATTTATTTCTTAGCAAAGGCAAGATGAGTTACCTATCTTTTTAACACAGTACAGTTTCAAGGTAAAGTATTAGGAAAAACCCCTTCAAATGTGTGTGAAATCATATTGCAACATAAGGACACCACAAAAGTTATCCTTTTCATATTGGTCATTATGAAGTAATTGCGCCATATTTGCAGTTACTTCTTGTCGTAATTTTAAAGTTCATGTGCATATGCTGCCATGTCACTTGAATTCTGTTTGACAGCCACCACTTCCACCATTAACCCCAAACCGTTGTTGGGTTTTGCCCACTTTCTCAAGCTTCAAGGTCAAGACAGAAACATTGGAATGTCTGAGTTTCAGTCTCTATCGCGCAGCAGAAATGGGGAATACCTTCTCCCCTTTGACCTCACTTGTAGATGTTCAGGTACTAGGTGTTGATGAGCAGCAAAGACCCGCTGCACTCCTTTAGCTGCCCAAACCCACTCGTACACTGTTGTCTCCTACCTGCACTTGAAAAGAAAACTTTTTAAAATTTCTCCTGACAGTGTGGTTCTCATTCATATATCCCAAATCCACTCATCTTTCCCCAGGGTAGACAACTGAAAATTTCGTCGTTGACTCCATTAGTCCTAGATCTCTCAGTTATATTCAGACACCCTGTGGTTCTTTTGCTTTCTCATCTCAGTAGTCTTTCTGTGGCCAGTGGACTACATTATCAAGTTGCCCACATTCAGCACATGCTGTATTCAACAGTGGAAGACAGGGAGAGGAGCAAGAAGCAATATCAGATAAAACATGTGAAATATATTCATCCATACATGAGACAGCAAGGAAACAGGTAGAGGCCACCGTATTTGTTTCTGCTCCTGATGAGGAGGTCACACCAATATTATGATTTGTTTTCTCCACTGTCCATCACCTGTACATTTCTTTAATCGGCCCCTAAGGTAATAGTATTCTCTATCCAGTGAAGTAGCCAAAACTGACTTTCCTGAAATACTGAAAATTAAATTTGTATATATGCTTAATATATAGGCCTTCACTTTGATTAATTTTTCAAATGGGTGCGGTAGTGTGAGAAGATTTCTCTAGGGTCCATCTACATTTTTTCCTCCCCTTATTGTATAGCAGCAGCCCAATTTTTACATCAGGATCAGTCACCTAAATTACACTGTGAGAGCCCCAAATGGACATGTGGTTGTTTCAACTTCCAAGTAAATTGTTACATCTCTTGACTATTAAGCCTTTAACCTAGCAGAGCTAGAACTATAGAAAAAGGAAAAAAAATGTTTCAAATGGTTCAGTAGCTATGATTGCAAAAGTCATCCCTGTGCATTCACTGCTTGATTGCAGGAACTGTACATTCTGGCAGTGAGAAAAAATAGTGTCATTTAATGATTACTCACTAGTTCAGAGCATATACTTCATCCTACAAGATAGCATTCAGCCTTGCCCAAGTGATGTTTCTCAGCTGCCAGGGTAAGTTATTAATTTATAAAGCCAGCTCCTTTGGGGGAATGAGGGCCCATCCTAAGACTGGCAGATCCCACAGCATCCAGTATCTGAATCTTTCTCTATGAACTGAATTCTGCAGTCCAAAACATTATTATACACAAAATCATGATGATGTAGAAGACATTCAGTAATTTTCCTTGAAGCGACTGGCAGAACCTGATGATCAGGAAAAGAGAATCAAAATCCAAAGTGTTCATTTTAGATACCATCTCACGTAGATGTCCCTTCTGTGACCAAAAGGGTCAAATATAGTCTTACTAGCAGATAGGTATGTGGTCCCAGAGGGAAGGTACTTTATCGTGGGCCAGGGTCCTTTGTAGTGGTGGCATATTAGTCACCGAGCATGGGCGGTGCTGGGTCTGACTGAGGACGTGGAGGTCCGTGTCCGCCCCGGGCCTAGTCTCATCTCTTCCATCATGGCACCACTTAGTACAGGAACCCATTGCACAAAATGCTGGGGTCAGCCTTGAGGCTGCCTGGTATCTTAAGAAGTGGTCATTTTTGCCCACTTGATTATTAACAGCATTTCTACACTGCTGTTAACTGTTTGGTAAACATCTTTATGAGATATAGGTAGTCTTTCACTCAGCGACCAGTCTAAAAGTTCACCTACGTAAAACTTCTGCCTTTCTCACCACTATCCTCAAATAGCACGCCTGCCAAGTGTCTGACCAGGAAATACTTGACATTCCATTTTTACTCCTTTCCTTAGAGTTGTCCCTGAAAGGGGCTGCCACACCACATCAGTGTACTTTACATAGTGCTGCCACAATCTTATTCAAAGCCATTTCTAACTTTTTTTTCTCCTCAGTCCACTTGACATAAGAAACATCCCGTGGGGCCCTAGGTAGATTGAAGTAGGAATAGTGTGGCGGGAAAAGGCACACATATGGAGTTTTCATGAATAAGCTTTTTTGCATGTTTTTATTTTTTATTCATCTTTTCATAGTTGCTTACATTATAATTTTATTGTCAAAGTTCCTTTTTTCTACTTTCTTTTCTATTGTTTATTCTATTACAGTTGTCCCAATTTTTCCCCGTTTGCCCACCTCCACCCAGCCCACTCCTCTTTCCTGCAGTCTATCCCCTCTTCATTGTCCATGGCCATGGGCCATTCATACATGTCCTTTGACTAGTCCCTTCCCCTTCCTGCCACCACGCCCCCCTCCTTCCTCCCCTCCTACCGCTATCAGTCTGTTCCATGTTTCCATGTCTCTGGTTCTATTCATGAATTGCTTTTCATGATATTCTTCCATCTGGTCCTTTTATTTCTGCTAATGATGGCCTGCTGCTACACGTATCAAAATATATAACTAAGTGGATCAGCTAACATCCAGTTCATGATCAGCAGCTTCAGTTGCAAGTTTACCTGGTATCGCATAGTCAGGGATTCTTCTCCCTCCTCAAAAACATCCATAAAATAGCAATTCTCTAACTTAAACCAGTATGTAACTCTTACTGGAATTTGTAAAGTATTCATTTATTTAACATTCATTGAATGTCTGCAACTTACCAAGCATGGTTTGAGCCAACTGACCCCAATTCTCAAGGAGCTTAAGTGAAGAAGATACAAGTTTCAAAATATATACATGATTGAACAGATAATATCAAATTACAGAAATTGCTGTGAATAAAATAGAATTAGGGGATGGGAGGCTTCTCTAAATAGAATGATGGTCAGAGAAGACTTCTCCAAGGAGATGACGTTTTAAGCTGAGAATCAAAGCGTGAGAGCATGCTAGCTGCACCGGGAGAGATGGCAGCAGTTCAGGTGAATGGAAGAGCACGTCAAAGGAGCTGCAAAGGTGGTCCTGCTGGAGCAGAGTAAGCCTGGAGGAGAGTGGCCCAAGTCAGGTTTCTGAGACAGGCAGAAGCCAGCTCGTGCAGGGTCTTAGCACCCCCAGTCAAAGAGCTTGGATATTAGAGTTCTAAGTACTGTAGAAATGGATTCATTAATTCATTTATTAAACTGAATTCATTGAGCTCCTTCCGTGTGTTAGGTAAAGTTCTTGCCCTTATGAAGCTAACATTCTAGTTATTATATGATACATAATAAGCAAATATGTCAAATTGTGATGATTCATATAAAAAGTGATAAGCAGGGGTCAAGGGAATAGGGAGTGCTGAGAGTGGTAGTAGAATGTCGTACATTGATGTAAGAAGGCCTCTCTGATGAGGGTGCCTTTGAACAGAGAACTAAAGGAGGCAAGAAAGCAAACCAAGCATAAGAGAAGGGTGTTCCAGGGCATTAAAAGGTTGTAGGCTAGACAAGTTATATACTCCAATTTACATTTTAAGATCACTTTTGCTGTTTAATGGGAAATGGGTTGAAATAGAAATAAGTGTGGAACTGATGGTAACCTAAGGGCAACCATGAGTGGTAAAGTGGAAATGAAAAGGTAAGTTTGGGGCTAGATTCAGTAGTACTGTCTGATAAATAAGGAATGGAGGTTGAGAAAAAGAAAATATGTAATCAAGAATGGCTCCTCAGTTATTTTTTTAAATATTTTCTTTATTTACTTTTAGAGAAAGGGGAAGGGAGGGAGAAAGAGAAGGAGAGAAATATCAGTGTGCAAAAGAAACATTGATCGCTTGCTTCTTGCACACCCCCAGCTTGGGCTTGGCACAGCAATCCAGGAATGTGCCCTGACCAGCAATCGGCCCAGTGGTCTTGGGTTTACAGGAGGATGCCAAACCCACTGAGCCACGCCAGTCAGGATGCTACCCAGTTATTAACTCTACGTATCTAATTAAATAATGGTGTCATTTATTAAAATGAGGAGGGCTGAGGGGATAGGACAGAAAGGAAGGAGGAGGCAGATTTGAATTTTTAAAGAAAAAGTTATATGGAGTCTGTTGGGAAAAGTCCAGCTTGATATATTAAACAAGAACAGTTTGTAAGACATCAGTGTAACCTGGCAGCCAAGGACAGTGGCCTGGAATGCTCATGCGTGAACGGTAATGACTGCACTGTCCTAGTCGATGAGGCAGTAGACTCCATTGAATGAGCATGTGTATGTACTGTGTGACTGTCACATTCAAAATGACTGAGCAAGTAGAGCAGCAGATCTGCGTCAGATATTGCATTAAGCTTGAACGTTCCTTCGCGGAAACTGTTAGGATGATTCAGAAGGCTGCAGCTACAGACAACTGGTGATTGGCAGCTTCATTATGACAATGTGCCGGCTCATGCATCACGTGCCATGCAGTGTTTTGGTGAACCATCAAATCATTGAGGTGATCCCGCCCCCTGCAGCCCAGATTTGGCACCCTACAACTGTCTTGCTTTTTCCAAAACTAAAATCACATCTGAAAGGGAAGAGATTTCAGTTTCAAGGAGGTTCAGGAAAATATGATGGGCAGCTGATGGTAATTGGAAGAACTCTGTGAGGTCCTGAGGTCCCTACTTTGAAGGGGACTGAGGTGTCATTCTCCCATGTACAGTGTTTCTTATATCTTCTGTAATAAACGTCTCTATTATTCATATTACATGGCTGGGTACCTTCTGGACAGACCTCGTATTTTGGACATATTAATTGTATGTTCAAGATTTTCAGTGGAGATTTCAAGGACATTAGTTGTAGGAAGTCTGTAAAACCTGCAAAGGATGTGAGATGGACATACGAACTTGAGAGCATCATGTTGGAAGCAGCCTTTATTTTTTTTAAGTTTTTGTTGAATTTATTGGAGTGACATTTGTTTACAAAATGGTACAGGTTTCACATGTACAACTTAACAAAACATCATCTACATACTGTTTCACGTGACCACCACACAAAGCAAAGTTTCTTTCTGTCCCCACTAATCTCATCTTTGCTGAACTCCACCTACACCCACCCCTTTCTCTCTGGCTCTCACCCCACTGTGTGTACAACACATAGACACAGACAGCAGGGTGGGGATAGAGGCAGCCTTTAAACTCAGGTGAGCACATGAGATGCTGCGACAGAGTGGAGAACCAGAGGTCAGGCCTTGAGGGACTCTCTCATTTTGAGCTCAGGTAGAAAATGAGGAGCTGGCAAAGGGCACCGAGAAAGTCATACCAGTGAAGAATGGGGGTGTACATTTGAAAACGCTGTAGAATGGAGGGTTTCCTGAAGGAAGGAGTGCTTGACTCCGTGAGATGTTAATGGAGTTGAGTGATGTGAGAGCACAGAAACACCCGTGGGGTTTAGCACTTGGATGTCCTGGAAGCACTTGGCAAGCAGAGTCAGTGACATGTTGTGAACAGAAGCCAGTTTGGAATGGGCTGAGGAGTAAATGGGTGGGAGGGGAAGGGAATGAAAGTAAATGGGACGTAAAATCCTTCTAGAATCTCTGCTATGTAATTTAATTAATGTTAAAATTTAGCGCCTAACAAGTATGGTCTGTTGGTTTCCGCCAGATATTCTGTGGTCTGGTCCCACATGCAAGGGGGAATGTTGCTAGGATCTGGATAGTTGCCAGCCTGCACTAACAGATAAAAGAGCAGAGGAAAACCCTTTCTTTTAAATGAATTTACCGATTGAAAGCTCAGAATACTGACTGCCCTTACTTCTTCACTCACACCTTGGATGAGATGCCACCTCTGGGGTGGGAAAGCAGAACCAACCGTGTCTGGATGTGAGACCTTGGTCTTGTTTGCATTCTCCCCTCTGCTCCTCTCTAGGTATCACCAGTTAGCAGCAGGATTACTCACCTCTTTCTTTCTTTCTTTATACTGTTAAAAACATAGTATATGTAGGGTTTAGTATTGTTTGCAGTTTTAGGCTTCACCTTGGGGGTCTGGAATGTATCCCCTACAGATAGATGGGACTACTATACACTGAGCATTATTTAAAAATGTGCTGAGTAATAACTTATCACACAATGCTTCAAAGTGAATATATGAAAAACTATAGCATAGGTCCACATAGGAGCACTTTCATGAAAAGTGAGGTTGGTATTATTTTTACGTGCCTAATAGTGAAGGAATTTTTAGATGCTTGAAAGGTTTATCATTTTAAGCTAAACATAACCTATCCAATCTCAGTATAAGTAAAGCCTTCATAAATTTACTAATGAACTATAGTTTAGCTCTACTCAAAATCGTCACAAGTTTAGATTTGATGGAGTTTCTATTAATGACACAGTAACTATAGAAACTATAGTAACATAGAAAACTATAGTAAATAGTTTTCTTTGATTCATTTGCTTTTTCATTTGCCATATATCTGTTGGCCTCTTTCTGCAGGTAAGAAGTTAGTAACAGGCTTTGAAGATAGGCTTTGATATTGTTGAAAATCAGAAATTAATTAAAGCTTAATGCAGAGTAACCACATTTTCAACTAGTAGGGTCTAGGTTTGTTTGTTTTAACCAAACCGAAGTAGATTTGGCTCATGATACAAAAGTTTCACCCCAAGTACTTGCTATTTTGATCAGGTATCCAACCTCTGAATGACTGACCATTAAAGAAACTATTAGACTAGGATTATTAAGTGTTAGAGTAGACATTATCTACAAATGTGCTGTATTTGACCTCCACCGGGTCTCATGGAATATTGTGTCATTAAAAGTAACTACACAACCTGGCTGGTGTGGCTCAGTGGATTGAGCATGGGCTGCAAACCAAAGGGTTGCCGGTTCGGTTCCCAGTCAGGGCACATGCCTGGGTTGTGGACCAGGTTCCCAGTGGGGGCCATGTGAGAGGCAACCATGCATTTATGTTTCTGTCCCTCTCTTTCTCCCTCCCTTCCCCTCTCTCTAAAAATAAATAAATAAAACCTTTAAAAAAAGTAGCCATGCCATAGGAAGCTATTCATTTCTGTTTTGCCTTTGTTCATATCATGTGTGCCCTCCTAAAGAGAGAGGCAAAGCTGCTGTTATGCTTAGTGATAATCGATACGTTGAAGTACTTATAGTTTACTAAGGGCTTACATTATCTCATTTAATCATGAATTCTGGGAGGGCTGTTCTTGTTATCCTGATTTTATAGCTGCAGAACCTGAAACTTGGAAGAATTAAGTGATTTGCCTATTAGTACAACCAAGTAAGTGGAGCTTGGGAGCTCAGAGCTAGGGTGATTGACTCAGAGCCTGTGTTCTTTTGCTCTGCCACACAGTAAAGGGAATATTGACAACTTACTTACTGACTACAGAAGATGGAAAAGCAAAAATGGGGTGTGTGTGATTTGACAGGGGTGGAACTATAGGAAAGATAGAGAAAAAGTCAGTAGCTCAAATATCAAACACAAGCAACCAGCAAGAGCTGTACCATTCTCAGTCCTGAGAGGTGATGTTTTAGTTTACAAAAGAAGATATTTTTAGATATTCTTTATTTTGAAGCATAGGAGTCAATATACTCAAATAGTAAAGAATTTAAAAATTACACATTATCTACATAGAGTTCCTCAGCTTGTGAATTTAGTATATTACTCATTTCTTCAAATCTTACCTGGTTTTTGCAGTGAGGCCCAGTCATAAGCCAAATGAATGATGCCATTAGTCGAAGTAGTAGTTTTAATATGCCTGTCATTCACATGTTTATTAGAGTTTGGCATTGAGAGCTTGGACTGGAGTCAGGCTTCCTGGGAGTGGCACCGACTGCCCATCGCAAACTACAGGATGCTGGTGGGTTGTTTAACCCGCTGAATCTCATCCTTTCAGCTGTAAAAGAATAATAATAATAATGCTATCCTTAGAGGATTGCTGTGAGGTGTAAGTGTACTAATGCATTTAAAATGCTTAGAACAGGTCTGGAACTGTAAAGAAACTGTTAGGCTAAGGATATTAAGTGTCCAAGTAGACATTATCCACAGATTTTGTTCAATAAATGTTAACCTATTACATTGAATAATACTTAGCAAACAAGTTCTTTTTGCTGACAGCTCTGATAATATTTGATCATAATTTTATAATATTTGGCTTGTGATCCTTTATAAATTTAATTAATATTAATGTAGTATTTGTTCATTTAAAATGATGCTACTTAAATTAATTCTGTAAAGTCCTTTCATCAACTTTGTCTGTATTTTAAAAGCTTTTCAATATTTGTAAATTCCCTCCAAGCATGTTTTAGAATCTGAACTCTCTAAACATGGAAGCATAAAATGTATACTCAAAAATAAATATGAAGCACATACACTGACATTTCCTACCAATAGCATACTGAATTAAATTAGAATAATTCCTAAGGAAAAAAATATTCAATATCTGTAGCCCAGTTTTGATATTACTATTATTAAGAATCAAGCTAAGCTAAAAAAAAACATTGAAAATAGTATTGTATGTATTTAGCCAACATAGAAAAGATTGTTTAGATTTTATTTATATATTTAATTGATGTATAGTTGTATATTTAATCACATATAAATATATTTGAAAAGTCTAGTGAGTTTTATTGAGGTGTGGTTGCCTTGGACTTCCGAAAGGACAGCAAGAGAAAATGTTCTGAAGAGTACTGGTAAAGTTTGGGAACTTGCTTTGTTCTAAAACTATGCTCTAAAGTTTTGTGGGTTTTTTTTTTTTTTTTTTTTTTTAGTTTTTCACCTTCAGTCTATGGGATTTATCATACAGAAGTATATTTTAAGAAGCCAACACTTAGTAATTATGAGGAAATGTTTTAACTTCATTTAACATCTGCACCGATGTGATGTATTTAATTATTTTTTAAATAAAAGTATTTATAACTTTTATTATTTTTCCGTATGGTGCATCTTTTATGGAGCATTTTAGAGAATTGATAAGCATTATTCAGTGGCATATGGTCTGAGTCTGACGTGCTTTGAAAAGAGTACGGAGTTCTGATAATGAGGATTCTGTGAAAATGGGAAAACCAGCACAACAATATGCTTTGAGAAAGTACGGGTTTTTAGCATCTTGAAACAATATATCACACTCAAAGGGACAGAATTGGGCTGCACAATCTGTTAGCTCATTCTTGTCCAATCTGGTCTCCTCCTTTCTTTTGGAGCCAGCATTGTCATCAACTCCCTGAATTATATTCTGACTGGAATGTATTTCAGGAACAGAGTAATGTATCTACTTAAATGGAATCCTATCTTTCTACAAAAGCTTTTTGAGTATAATAAATTTAAAATATAAAAAATTCTATTAAGTTAAAGTAATTGGTTCAACAGTTTACATATGTGCCTCCTCCCCCACCACCCTAGGACCACTACTTAGAGGAACATAGATTTGTTTTTCTTTCATTTATAATATTGAACAATTTTCTTGGTTTAACTAACATGTAGTCAGACATATATCAAAGACCATTTATTGGAAAGTTACCTATACATTGCAACAAATGTTAATTGAACAGAAATAAACTGTGGAATTAAAACTCCCTATATTAAAGTGTTTTAATTATCATGATTATTCTTTTTAAAATTCTATAGCAGACTTTCTTAACAAGAATTAAGCCTTAACTTCCTAAGGCAACCATTGCATTTAGTAAATGAACTTTTTGGCTAACTATCTAGAATGGTAATACCTATCTTGGAAAAATTAAGATGATGGCAATTCAAATTTTCTTCTCTCATGGAATCAGGGTTGAGAAAGCTACTCTAAAGTATTCATTGAACATTTTAATCTGTACTGCACTGGGTGTGTAAATGCATTAGGAGTTACCTTAGAGCTATATTACTTTATGTAAAAGATTAAATGTGATAGCTTTGTAAAGTAATAAGCACGATGCTTGATATGTAAGTACTCAGCAAACAATATCTAGTATCATGTTTTAAGCTTTGATTATCCTAAATTCCTGAAAAATTTTGCTTATATTTTGTTTTGATAAAGATGAAACTTAATCAAAATTTTACATTTCAAATTTAAACAGGCTGTCCTAGTAGTATTTTATGCTTAATGGTTGAATAATGGTACTATAAATTTTGCTTTTTTATGATGCTCAAATAACTCAGAATTTATCCACAGTAACCATGTAATAAATGAAGTTGTTTTTTGTGATTGTCCTCATGAGGATTTTAGGTCTTTGCAAGTTCAGATAGGCAAATAGTTCTTTTTAATGCATTGATTTATGTGAAATGGGGCAGGGGAATGAGAAACAGCTAGCCTACCCTGATGTAAAAGGACAGGATATTATTACTGCCCCACCAAACTCCTGCCATAGGATTCTTTAGCTTTCCTATGGTAGATGCTGCATTCCCTTTTGGGTATGATCAGCATTGCCATGGAGCGATAAATTATATAAGTTAAAAAAATACAGTGTTGTTTAAGTTGTGAAACTGAAAAATATAATCCCTGAAACTAATTGTCAGACCAACAATATTAGTGAATTAATACTTGATAGTATAAATTGGAGATATTTTATACAGTGACCTATTAGACAAAGAATGGATAATAAACTGTCATTTGAGAACTACTAACATATAACATATAATTTATGAGACAAGACAAATACCCTTCTTTACAGCATGCATTTGTAGTCAGCTTAGTTACCCTGTGCTAATTTTAAAAACAAAGTGGATTTATGTTAATACATTTTTCTATTCTTGCTTAACAGTTTACAAAGTAAATAATGCAAGAATATTGGATGACCTTACTATGACTATGAAACAGAATGAACTGTTTATACATTGCATTTTGTTCAGGGATAGTTGGTAAATAACATTTCTGATGCATATGTCATTAAAATATTATCTCAACTATGTAGCACTTTTTATACATTATTAATTATTATAAAGGCAAACTTTTCCTATTTTTCAATTATTGGTATAAAACAACTTGTTTCCACATAAAAAAAATGAGGAAAATTTCTTCCCAGTAGGAAAAAATGACTGAGAATGCAAACAGTTGGAATGCTTCACACCATGGATATGCTTGTCTTACACATTCATGTAAAACCACAGTAGCCTGCGGAAGTTTCTCTAAATGGAGATTCTGCGAGCTACATATCGGTTTACGCACAGCCAGGAGTGTATTACAAGTATACTTGTGTATATTAGAGGTGGTTAATATTAGAAGGAAATGAAGTCCAAAGACAATGTCAGTTTTTAATATTTCTATCCAAATTTTTTTTTACTTTTTTATTGTTGTGCAGTACAGTTGTCTCCATTTTCCTCAGTCTTTAGACATAAAATAATTTTACGTGTACCTACTTACAAGTTCCTGTTCCACTGTTGTTTACTCTTGGACTGTGGTAGTGAGGCTACAGACATAACTAAGATGTGTCTTAAAAAAATACTCATGCATTCTCAAACCACACAATCTCTGCATTACTGTTCTCTTACAGTTGCCCAGAAAGAACCTCCCCATACTGCACCTTGTGTCATCCTCTGCTTTAAGGACCAGCAGAGGTCTACTATTAAATAGAAGGAGACTGGGGTTTCTATTTAGTTCTTTCTAGGGAGTCAATTTTGTAAGAAAATAAGATTTGCTGCATGTTGCCATAAAATCTGTGTTGCATTAAGTATTTTCCATGTAGAGTGGAAAGTGATAGAATATTCAGAGAGTATTTATAATATATGAGTTTCAGAAACCATTTAGACATGAAAATTTAGTGACTTAAACTGAGGCCAGATATTAAATCTGTTTTAAAATTTAAAAACTGGAAGGTATAACAATTCTGAATATAATGGTATTAGCATTTAAAGTAAGTGAGGTAAGGAATTGTTTAACCAGAATTGCTAGAATAATTGATTAATTATTTAAGAAAAATAAACCTAGATTTCTGCCATACTTTTTGCTACAAAAAAAATTACAAGTTAATTATTTAAATGTAAAAAATAAAACTATAAAAGAAGTTGAACTAGTAGGTGAATACGTATTTGATCTCAAGATGAGGCAACAAAACATATGGGATCAATTTAAAATTTTAAGTCCATAAAGTAAAAAAGAAAATTAAATGAAGAACAAAAAACTGGATGAAAGCATTATAGCGTATGATGGACAAGGAGTTGATACCCTTCATCCATAAAGACCTCTCACCGGCCAGTAAGAAAAAGGGCTAGCACATCCACCTGAAAAATGAAAAGATAATTTACAAAGAAAAAGAGTTGATAAATATTAAATATATTTAACTGCACTATTGATCAAAGAAATGAGAAGTAAACAAAAATAACACCAGTTTGATTCGTAAATTATTAAACTGAAGCTCAAAGAGGTTATCTGGCTTCCCTTGGGTCATGAAGGCAGTAAGAAAACCTAAACTTTGAACAATTGCTGTCTGTGTGGTGGCACAATGACTGATTTTTTCATTATATTTTGTCCATATTTTCTAAATTTTTAGCACTAAACCAAAAAGAAGTCTTTCCTTTAACAAGAGGTGAACAGAGATGCTGAGACATTTTAGGCAATACTGCATCCCTTTAATAGTTAAGGGGATGTTCCACTTATTCATAAGTTTACTTTACCTTGATGCATACAAATAAAATGGATAACATTTAAACTTTATTTAGAATATACATTCTCACTAAGATATTCTTTTCAATTAATTTACCTTTAGTCATAACTGTAGATGGGGCATGCATGTTTATGCTTGTAAGTACCATAAGCAAAAAACAAAATGAGTCAAATACAGTCTTAATAGGAACATTTTAAAGCTAATGTGCCTACATCTTATCACTGTTTGCATTTGCAGATGGAGAATATCATTGGAACGCTAAGAGATTCCAACCTGAAGCTTACACTTGCTTTCGGAATAGGAATGCATCATGCTGGACTACATGAGAGGGACCGGAAAACAGTAGAAGAACTCTTTGTTAACTGTAAAGTTCAGGTATTTTTCTTTCCATGACCAGATATTTCAATGTAATTTAAACATTATGTTTTAGTTAGATATCTTGCCTTTTTTTTCTTTTTAGGTTCTTATTGCTACAAGTACATTAGCTTGGGGTGTAAACTTTCCAGCTCACTTAGTAATTATTAAAGGAACAGAATATTATGATGGAAAAACAAGACGTTATGTGGATTTCCCCATTACAGGTAATTTTTTTAAATTTACAGATGCATTAAAGCTCCTGTTTATGCCTTAAAAATTGAATTTGCATGAATTGAATTTTAGGGAATTGGTGTCATTTAAACATATGAAGAGCAGATTATAAATTTTTGTTTCTTGTACGAATATTAAAGTTTTGAACTATTTTTATTTACTTTTGCCTACCCAGTCTTACATTTACCCAATTTGTTAAGAAACATCAGAAACATAACTAATGGTTTCAGATTCATAAATAAATAGAAGTACTGATTAGTAGCACTTGTATCAACAGTCTATTAACATATTTTAAAACTTGATAAAACCATTTTCATTGGGTTATGAAGAGAGAAATATTCTCAATGTATATTTATACTCAGTGAATATAGGTAAAAGCTGTATTATTTCTACATCATTACTTCAGAGATTCCTGCTGTATAAAAGAAAGGTATTCTATACCATGACCAATGAAGGGTGAGGTCTAAATAGATCCGTTATTCATGGAAAGAAAGAATCAAATGGCCATGCTGAAGAGATTTTTCTAAATATGTGTTCATTTTCTTGTTAAAATAATAGTAATTTTTAAACACCGCTTTTAAGCATTTAACTAAAGGAACCATTTCTCTTTATTTTCCAGACAGTAAAAGCCTCTGGGCACTTAATTTTATATCATAGTGAGTTGGTTATTTAATTATTAAGAAACTCAGTAGTAGACAGCAGAGACAGCAAAAATGCTCTTAGATTTCTGTTTGCTTTGTTATTTTGTTGTGTTGTAGACACACGCCATAATTAGGAAACGCACCTTCTGCCACATCGCAGAGTACCTCCTGTTCTCTCTTTTCTAGATGTACTCCAGATGATGGGACGTGCTGGAAGGCCTCAGTTTGATGACCAAGGCAAAGCTGTAATTCTGGTTCATGACATAAAGAAAGACTTTTACAAAAAATTTCTTTATGAACCATTCCCAGTAGAATCAAGGTAAATTTTGCTATAAATTATTTTAAATTAATTCATGTCATAGCAAGCTGATATTTTTGTGGTTACATTTTATTAGATAAAAAAATCAGTAAACTAGTTCAAAAATATTATTTGAAATGAAACCTAATATACTTTTTTTAAAAGATTTCATTTATTTATCTTTAGAGGGGAAGGGAAGGAGAAAGGAAGAGAAATATCAATGTATGGTTGCCTCTCGTGAGTCCCCTGCTGGGAACTGGCCTGCAACCCAGGCATGTGCCCTGACTGGGAATCAAACCGTGGTTGTTTGGTTCGCAGGCCCACACTCAATCCACTGAGCTACACCAGCCAGAGCCGAATATAATTATTACTATAAAAAAACATTTAGTCACAATTTTCATTGAAAAAATAAGCTTTTTGAAAGAAGTAGTATAGTACAGTGTTCGTTCACATTGACTGTGGAACCAGACACCCTGGGTTCGTAACTGAGCTCCTCCACTTGCCGATGCTGAGTGAATGACTTGATTCCTCAGTGAGGCACGGCGCCCACCTGTAAAGTGGAGATGCTGCTGCACCAGCCATCTCCTAGGGCACTCGTAATGATCAGATGATTAGTGCTCGCAACAGTGTCCATTGCATAGTATGTGTTAGGGGATTAGTTTAGTGTGTATCTTTGTGCTGTAGCTCATAAATAAATGTATAATAAAAAAAGACTTAGAGTGAATAATTTAGGCAGGTGGCCTATTTCAGAATTCCTACAAACTTCTTCGTGGACCTAGTAACTACTACCCCTTTGATACAATCTTCACCCATATTCTCAGCTGAAAAATCATCTTTTTCTCCCTTAGATTTATATATTTTTTATTTCTAATATTTATCCCTTGCTACCTTTTATCAGTCTTTTTGAATATGTTGTATCTCCTTTACTGTATTCCAACTGGGGTGGACTAGATATTTTTTTAACTTATACTGTAAATAGTTATTGAGTTTTTTATTTATTATTGCCAATAATGTTGTTTCTTTAAAGTCGAAAAATGTAAAAACATTAAATATTGTGGGATATAGTTTACTCTGTGCTTAGAGAAAATTTATGACCATAGATATATATTTAAAAAGAATCAAATATCAATTACTTTATTTTCTATTGTAAGAATTTCAGAAAAAATTAGCAAATTGAACTCAAAGAAAGGAAAAGATAAGCAAAATTAAAGCAAGAATTAATGAATTGAAACCAACATAACACATTAGAAGAAAATCAGCAAAGCCAAAGTTGGATCTTTGAATAGAAAAATAAAATTGATAAACCTTTAAGTCTCATTAAGAAAAAGAGAGAGAAAGAACAAAATGGTATCAGGAATCAAAAGATATTACAGACATCTAAAATAAGATTATGAAAGACTTTATGCAAGTAATTTTTAAAATTTGGATCAAATGGTAAAATTCTTTTTAAATATCTTACTAAAACTGACACAAAAGGAAGTAGAATATCTAAATAGTCTCTTATCAGTCAAAGCAATTCAATCTGAAATGTAAAATCTTTTAATATAGATATCCTAAGCAAAATGTGAGCAAGTTAAATCCAGCATTGTAAAGATAATATATCTTTATTTATATTCTATAAATGCAAAGATGATTTATTACTTGAAAATCATATACTTTACCACAGTAACATGAAAAAATGAGAAAAGTCACAATTACCTCATTAAAAAATTTCGTAAAATTTCATACCAATTCATAATAAAAACTTGTTAGCAAGCAAGGATGTAAGGAATATGCTTAATGTGATAAAGAGTATCTAGAAAAAAAAATTTTACATCGGTAAAAATTTAACTAAAAATTTTAATTTTGTATCTTGATTATTATTAATGTTTTATCTATAACAGAGTATTCCATAGTTTATATATTAACTTCTGTATTCATGAACATTTAGAGTTTCCAATTTTTTTCTCTTACATATAATGTAGTAATGAAGTATTTTGCTTTCCTGTGCTGACATGTAAATGCCTCTCTAGCAGGTGATAATGGAAAAGTAAAATGCTAAGTCATGATGACTGTTCAAATAGGTATTGCCAAATTGCCTTCCAAACTGACCATATGGATTTGTACTCTGCCACTGATAAATTGAGAATATTATAGCAACTTGATTTTTCATTCAATTTATTAAAGCCATTTTCTCATGTCCTTAAAACATCCTTTGCTAAAACTATTTTTAGAGCTGCATATTGTTCCATGTATCATATAATTTACTTAGCCTTTCTTTTGTTTAACACTACTTTTCATTTTCGTATTTTACGTAAGAAACTAAAGTGGATATTTTGTTATGCCAGTATTTCAACACATCTGATCATCTTTGTATACTTAAAAATACCTAGTACAATTATGTCATCTGTAACTACGAATACTCACTGAGTGAATGAAAATAATATCTTTGCTGTCTCAGAACTGTTATCTCTTTCTTGCCGAGCCTCCGTTTATCTGCTCCAGCATCACTCCTTAATTACGCCTACATGCCATAAGTTTACTCTGGAATGCTTTCTAAGGTGTCTTTTCTGTTTTCTGCTCCTACCTTGGCTCTCATCTTCTCCCCCTGAAAACATTAGCAAACTGAACTCAAAGAAAGGAAAAGATAAGCAAAATCAAAGCAAGAATTAATGAATTGAAAGCAAACATAACACATTAGAAGAAAATCAGCCAAGCCAAAAGTTAGATCTTTGAATAGAAAAATAAAATTTTCTGTCAGTCTGTGCTTATTTCCACCTTGCAATTTATTTTTCCCTATCATGTAAAAATATATAAATTATGCAAACCACATTATTTTTTTTCTCTTGGAATGTAACATCTAAGTCTTGATTGTGTGAGGTGAAGTATGCTTCATTAAATGTTCATATATGTTTCCCATGTCTTGTTCACTGTACAGTTTATTAGGAGTGCTTTCTGACCATTTAAATGCAGAGATTGCTGGTGGTACGATAACATCAAAGCAAGATGCAATGGATTATATCACCTGGACTTACTTTTTCCGACGTCTTATCATGAACCCCAGGTAAGCACAGGGTTAACTGTTTATTGCTGTTTTGCACTGAAAGAAAATATGTTTAAGAGTAATAATCTATAAATTCAAGTACATAACAAAAAAGTCAGAACTCTGGACATTCAGGATGTGTGAATTTGCCCAGAGAACTATATGGTGTCTCTGATATGATCACAATGTATTATGATATATCAGATGATTAATAATTATATGCATTTACTTCTTACCTTATTTTAATTAATTTAGGATATCCTCAAAGACTTAGGGAGACAAGTAGTTATTCAGAAATGCGTTAAACTGCATGGTAGTGATTGAGTTTGTGAGGCATTTACGAGGGTCAATAAGGGCCCTGCAAGAGGAAATAAAACTGGGGGAGTTGTGGTGGAGTGTCTTTTACTCCAGGAAGTAGAGGTTAGGTCTTCCTTCAGCACCTGTTTGTCAGGTGTTATTTACACTAGATGCAGAGGCGTAAATACAAATGTACATCATCCACTATCTTCAAGGGATGATATCTCACTATCTAATGTTTTAATGTGGGAAAACTATAAATAATGACAATATAAATCATAAGTGTTCTAAAGAACTCCATTTAAGCCTATAAGTGAAAGCTTCTCAGAAGAGATGATACTTCAGTCAGATCTTGAATCTCGAACAGGACGAGTAAGGCTGGATGGCCTTTGTGGGCAAAGGGCCTCAGGGCTTGAACGTGTGTTTACAGAATGCCAAGAAGTTTGGTGTGGCCGGAGCTTAAACAGCATAGAGACAAGATTGTCTTGACCAGAAAGTGGGCCAAACCAGAAAGTAAAGTGCCCATATGCCATGCTGAGGAGTTTGCATCTGACTCTATGGCTATGAGGCTGTGAGCCAGTGGGAGCTTTAAACATGGTTTAGCATCACCAAAGTAGGTTTTGTTTTATTTCAGTACTTACAGCACTGTGGTAACGAACGAGCTGGAATGGGAGGACATTTACAGCAGAGAGACCAGTTAGGAAGCTATTTAATAATAGAGGGAAGATGAATAAGTAGTGAATAGGACCTTAATAGATGGAGAGGGAATGAGGAAAAATCAAAGCTGAGGGACATTCCTAATATGAGTTAGAGGAAATACTAAATAGAGAAATCATGATGAAAAATGTTATTACTAATTTTGTCTGTTGATACCTAAGAGACTTGTTTGTTTTCCACCACCATTTCCACTTCCGTATATAGGAGTTTGAGAACATGGTGACATTTTGCTTAGAGTTTCCTCAAATGTTGGAACCTCTGGATTAAATACAAAATATCATTTCAAACATGACTGTGGAATGAGATCGCCATTTGGCACTGCAAATTTTTGTAATAAGTTGGTCATGGGATTAAAACTGTAGTTTTGTACAATATAATAGAATACACCTTTCATGAACTTTAGTTTATCTTTTGTGATAGTGAAGAAACGGAGGCTGGAAACTTCAAGTCACTTGCCCTGGATCCCATAACTATTTTGTGATAAACCCAGGACTTAAAACCTTAGTTTTCTGACTTACAACTCTTTATTTCCATGTAAATAAAGGAGAGCCTGGTGTGTAACCATAGATATATTCATTTTTTATATCATAAGAATAGAGGCAGTTAATGTGCTAGAAAGAACTTTGAACTTGGAGCCAGAACACCGATTCTCGTTTCGGCCCTACCCTTTACTAGTTGCAGCCTTGAGTCACTTCACCTCTCTCAGCTTCACTTTCTTGATCTGGAAAGTGAGTAATAGCCTACCTCACACGGGCATGTTCAGTATTAATTATGAAGAACATAATTAATGTGATTAGTGACCTGTTTCTCTTGTACTCCCTTCCAATTGCTTCATTGGTCTATACCAGTGATTTTCAACCAGTGTGCTGCCAGAGGCACACTGGTGTGCCACAGACATTTTAAAACCTGTAATATCTGACTATTTAGTTAGGGGTACTGACCTCCTTTTTATTAGATTGTCAAATAAAAAAATGACACCAGACAACAAACAATAGCTGTCTGCTATGAATGAATCAAAATTATACCTATGTTTTGTCAGATCAGCAAAATGCATATATTTTTTGGTGTGCTGCAGAATTTTAATAATCAGTTTATGTGTGCCACGAGATGAGAAAGATTGAAAATTGCCAGTCTGTGCCATCTAAAGTGTCTGGCTTAGATGCTAAGGACTCAGTCGTTTCTGTCAGCTTGTCTGATTATCGACAAGGGAATCATTCTCTAAGGCAAATTGAGTTATAATTCATTACTGAATCCACAGATATATGAACTTTGTGTGTTCACCTTTTCTTAAAAAAGAAATTTAACATTTCATTTTGAAACAACTTGAAAATTTTAAAAATTACAAAAATACTGCAAAGAAGCACTGTTATACCTTTACCCAGCTTCCCCAAGTGTTAACATCTTGTATGACCGTGGTATACTTATGAAAACCGGAAGTTAAAATTTCTACAATACTTTTAACTAATCTATAGGCTTTATTGCAACTTCATCAGTTGTCCCACTAATGTCTCTTTTCTGTCTAGGCTCCAGTTTAGTGTCCTGCATTGATTTAGT
This sequence comes from Carollia perspicillata, assembly GCA_004027735.1. NCBI lineage: Eukaryota > Metazoa > Chordata > Mammalia > Chiroptera > Phyllostomidae > Carollia > Carollia perspicillata. The sequence continues at coordinate 23,473 of PVKM010001513.1, forward strand.
TTTTCTGTCATCTTAATTCACTCTAATCTATACCAGCAGTCTTTCTTTGTTCTAATCTTGACACTTTAGAGAAATAAATAGTCGCCAGTCATTTTATATAATAGAGTGGCCTTTAATTTGTGTTCAGCTTAAGCATCCTCATCCCTAATTTCAAGTTTTGCCTTATTTTTTTTTTCTTCAAGAATACTATGAAGTAATATTGTGGTCTTCTCAGTGCATAATATTAAGAAGTTTTTCCTACAGACCCCTTCTATATTTAAAATATCATCAGTCTGTGTTAGACCCTAAACTATGTCGCTCTATTCTGTCTGAAATCTGCTAAACTGGATTGATCGTATATCAAAATTCTCCTCTAATCTTACTTTCTTACTTTTGTTTTAATATTACTATTCTGCATCCATTTAGTTTGACATCCAACCTCAAAGTTGCTTTTAGATTTTCTTCTTGTTTCCTTATGTCTCCATCTACTTGACCCACTTTTTGTCTAACCCCAATCTAACCTAATTTGCAAACTGTCAGTACGATCAGAAATTAAATGTATTAGAGGTGGGAACTAGATAAGGTTTAGTTTGTAGAAATAGAAACCATCGTCTTTAATTCAGATAATGAGTGTGAGACTCAGCAGTGTTTACATTTTTTCAACCGTGAGAGTGAGATTGAGCCAAGAGCACAGTTGGAGACATCAGTCAGAATAGGGATCTCATTGAGAGAGATCTGGAGTAGGCATCTCTCTCTGGTGCTCTGGTTACAGACTGCCTTCTATTTAATAATATTATGACAAAAATATCTACATGCAACTATAATAAAGAGTAATAATTAGGGGCAGAACAAGAAGCCTAGAGAGGTTAGCACAGTGTACGAAGATGAAATCTTGGGGGCATCACTTAAAAACTATAGCACACCTCTGAGCCAGAGAACTGGGGTGTTGACAATTTAGGGGTCTCCTGCTAATATGGGTGTAGCCCATGTAAATAAGGAGTTTTCCTTAGTTTACATTGCCTCACCTTCTTTACCAATGACCATCTTTGCCTGTATGAAATTCTGGGACTGGGAGTCAGAACTGATGCATCAGCTCAGGTCACTTAGTTGTGGCAGCTGCTTTTTCTGCTCTCTTGCTGCTCCAAGTGAGAGTTGAATATCTGTTCTGCACCATCACGAGACATTAACCCACACCCAGTTAAGTTCCTCTCACTTTTGCACTTTCACTGTCACTTGTCTCCTCGCGTGCAATGCCCTCCAAAGCCCTTATACCCAACCAATCTTTAACAGTCTTTAAAAAGCCTGGTCATATATTGATAAATACGCTTCAGTTAATTTCAGGAGGTGGTGGTTCATATCAAATAGTGTGCCAGTTCCTTTAGTAGCCACCTATACATATTTTGAAACACCTGGCTAGGTTAAGACTAAGAGTTTCATTACTGTTCTGAAGTAGAAACTTAGGCCTGTGCTGTTGCCAGGTGTGTTAATCAGTCCAGAATAGGTACAGCAATAATTTTTTTTAAAGAGCTATGATGCTATTTTTCACAGAAATAGAGTAAATAGTCCCTAATTTTGTACAGAACCAGAAAAGACCCCAAATAGCCAAAGAACTCTTGAGAAAGAACAAAGCTGGAGCCATCACGCTCCCTGATTTCAAACTATATTACAAAGCTACAGTAATCCAAACAATATGGTATTGGCGTGAAAACAGATACATAGATCAGTAAAACAGAAGAGAGCCCAGAATAAACCCACACATATACGGTCAATGAATTGATGACAAAGGAGCCAAGAATATACAATGGTGAAAGGATAGTCTCTTCAATAAGTCTGATGCTGGGGAAACCAGATAGCCACATGCAAAAGAATGAAATGGGACCGTTATCTTATACTTTACAGAAAAATCAAACCCAAATGGGTTAAAGACTTGAATGTAAGATCTGAAACCATAAAACTCCTAGAAGAAAACTTAGTGGGGGTAAGGTGATGAGTTTTGGATTTGACACCAAAATAAAGTCAACAAAAGCAAAAATAAACGAGACTACATCATCCTAAAAAACTGTACAACATAGAAAACTATCAACAAAATGAAAAGGCAACCTATCAAATGGGACAAAGTATTTGCAAATTATACATTTGATAAGAGCTTAATACCCAAACTATAAAAAAGAACTCAATAGGGAAAAGAAAAATACTATTTAAAAATGGTCTGAGAATCTGAATAGACAATTTTCCAAGGAAGACACATATAGCCAACAGGTACACGAAAGGTACTCAACATCAGTAATCATCAGGGAAATGCAAAGCATAACGGAGTGAGATATTACCTCACAGCTGTTAGAATGGCTGTATCAATAAGACAAAAAAATAAAGTGTTGGAAAGGATATGGAGAAAAAGGAACGCCTGCGTACCACTTGTGGGTTGTAAATTTGTGCAGCCAGAAAATTAAAAATAGAGCTATAGGATCTATCAATTCCACTTCTGGGTATTTATCCAAAGCAAATACAATCACTATCTCAAAAAGATTGCCCCCACTATGTTCATTGTAACAATAGCCAAGATGTGGAAACAACCTAAGTGTCTCTATCAGCAGATGAATGTATAAAGAAGATATGGTGTATGGGGGTGTATAAATATATGTATGTATTATTCAGCCATAAAAAAGGAATTCTTGCCATTGCAACATGGGGATGGACCTTGAGGGCATTATGTTAATCAAAATAAAGAAAGACATGTAATCTGATCTCTATGTGGATTCTAACAAAAAAATTAAGTGAACTCATAGATAATGGAGAACAGACTGGTGGTTGCCAAGGTGGAGGGTAAGTAAGCAGAATGGATAAAGGTAGTCAAAAGCTATAAACTTCCAATTACAAGATAAGTAAGTTCTGGGGTTTAATACACAGCATGGTAACTATGGTTAATATTATATTGTATACTTGAAAATTTCTGAGAGTAGATCTTAAAAGAAAAAAATAATTTGTAACTATTTCAAATGATGGCTGTTAACTAAACTATATATATATGTGTGTGTGTGTAAATTCATTATAGTATAGATCTAAAATTAATACAATATTATATGTCAATTATACTTCAATTGTAAAAAACAAAAAACTATGATTAACAGTTACTTTAGGTTCTGTTGGAAGGTAGTAGCCATATAGTAACGCTTCCTGGTCTCAAAAATTAAAAAGTCTCCTTCAAATGATAATGTATAGGCATTTCAAAGTCAAATCTATATTCTTTAATTCAGTAAACATTTACGAGTACCTGCTATGTGCTAGGCACTACTCTAGGCATTTTGAAGCCGTATTAATAAAGTAAGAACAATAATTTCTGCTTCTGTGGCATTCGTGTTCTTTTAGAAAAGACAGTGAATTTGAAAGTATGTTAGAATATAGTAAATGCTTTAAAATAAAAAGAACTAGGTAAGGAAGATTGGAGGAGCCAGAGTGGGGAGAGGGTGGGGGGAATCTGAGTATGCCTGGTTAAGGCACCACAGGGGGCAGGGGGAGTGGGAGATGTTGGTCAAAGGGTACAAACTTTGAGTTGTAAGGTAAGTAATTTCTGCAGATGTAATACACCGCATGGTGACTGTAGTTAATATATTGTATTGTTTGTTTATTTTGAGGGTATTGACATTTGAAAACTTGAAAGAAATGAGGAAGTTGACCACCTAACTATATAGGGAACATTTTAAGCCAAAGGAACTGAAGGTGCTCTAAGGCAGGCATCTCACCAAGGAGGTGTGGCTAAGGAGATAAGTGAGGGATGGAGAATAAGGGAGATGAGATTAGGGATGTGGGGGTCAGTGGTAGTGTAAGTCAGGTGGGACCTTAGAGACCATGGTGAAGACTTTGACTGTCTTCTAGGTGAAATAGGAACTATTGTACGGGTTTTGAGCGGAGGATTGGAAGGGTGTTTTTATATCATAAGATATGTCAGTTATCATCGTAAGTGTTACAAATGATTTAAACTTTCCTGTTGAAAGACAAGAATTCCCTAGACTCATTTTCCTAAACCCAGCTAAACAATTTACAGACAACAGATTAAATCAAAATCATATAGAAGAGTTGAAAATTAAGGATTGAAAGAAAATATGAAGAATAACAAAGAGAAAACAATAGTGGAAGAGTTAAAATCAGACAAAATAAAATTCAAGGCATAAAAAGATTTAAAAGGACAAAGATGGTTCATATTTATAACAACCACGATCACTATAAAATTATAGTAGTTTACATATTTTTAGATAACTAAAAAATAACATCAAAACATATAAAGCAACAAGCAATTGAAATCCGAGACATTAATTAATTACAGTCATGTTGAAGGATTGTCTGTTTGTATTCTTGTGTGCGTGATATGTATATGCAAATATAGGCATATATGCATATAGCCCTGTATAAAAACACATTTATATATATATAAATATATGTAGACACACATATATGCATTCATTTGTTCAGATACATAAACACATGTACTGGTGCATCATGAAATATAATATATTCTAAATTGAGTTCTGGAATCAATTTGTATGTTCAATTTTACTCTCTGTTTTCCCTTGAGAAAGCTTTTAAATATTTCTGGGACAAAAAATGTTGTTGTAGTTTCAGCTGTTCCTACAAGCACTTTCATTATTTCTGTCATTATTACTGCTGCATAATCTGAACATAAAAAACATGGTGCTGTAACAAATGACCTCCCAGTACTGACAGTTATAGCAGCAGCATTTCAATACTGATGAAAAATTTCCCATCGAGATCCCCGGCCAGGTTTACATAAACCAAACAGGAAATGGCTGCCACTATTCACATTAAATTCAAACTGTTTGGTGTAACTTTATCTATGTTTTACATTACAGTAAAATCTCTTTTATTCTCAACTGGTGAAATTTTATCTTTTTTAGTTGGAAAAAGATAACTGGAGGTTTTATATGTGATATTCTTGTTTGTCCTTTGATAAGATCTTTTAAAGATAATTTTTTAAAGTTATTTTACTTTTTGATTGTTTAAATGTAATGAACTTTGTAAATTTTTATGATAGGAAGAGGTTTGTTACGACTTTTTCCCAATGGACTGCTAATACAAGTTAGCTTGTCTAGCCCATGTGCTAGATGCTGTCAGTATCAAACTGCCTTTGACTTTCACACCTCTCAGGGGACTAGTAATTGTTGTGTTCAAACAGCCTGTAATTGTGATCCCGCTGGCTTTCTCAGTATGCTTCTGGCTATTAGAATCATTAAACAACTCAGCACCTGTTAACAGCATTGTAAATATTCAACCCTGCTTGTGTGCAGGTTGAGTCCAATATAGAGAAACCTTACAGAGCTCAGCCTCATAAATTAGAGCTTCTGACAAGTCAATTATTGTGAAACTGGGTTTCTCTGTGAAATAAATGAAATAACATGCTGACAAAAAGGTAGGCTGTCTGTTTATGGCAAATAGAAGATAATGACTTGATGATTCGATGCAGTGAGCATGAAAATACTTTGTATTCTTTAGCAGTAATTAAACAGTTGTGTAATATTTCTGTTTAAATAACAAGTAAATTATAAATTTTGTACTGTGGAGAGTACAACATGAAAACAAACCTTTTTACTTAACGGTTGCATGCTTTTTCAAGTTAGTAAAGTGATTACTGAAATTATATGTAATGTTTTAAGCTAAACACTTATAAATATTTAGGCTAGAAATTGCATGATGACTGACAAGTTCACGTGGTGTCAGAATATATTATCTCTCAAATATTTTGTTAAGCTAAAAAATAACTGTATTTACTTTGCATTATTTAATGGTTTCTTGTGAATTTTATGTCTATTTAAGATGTAGTCCTATCTTACTTTTATAAGTATTTGAAAATGCTTTAAGTATCCTTAGAATCTCAGTTGAAATGTTAACAAAGAGTACTTGGTGTAAACCGGCACAGTTACATCATTAACAAAATCAGATGCATTTTAGAGTATTTGTGTTTACTGGATGCATAGGAGACAAGTACTTTAATTATTGAGATTTTATTATTATATTCTTGAATATAACATTTTAACTAGCATTCTCTCTATTTAGAAGTTGTTACTTTTTATAAATAAATAAATAAATAAATAAATAAATAAATAAATGAAATGTATCACTTATGCCAGAATTTGTGAAGTAAAGAATTTTAGGGATTTCTAAGTTCTAGATTATCCCCAGGTATTACCAGGATGAAAGTGTTGATATTCAATAAATTTTATGTAAATTCAATCACTTAAATTAAATTTTGTAATTTTTATCTTGTGAAAGTCAATGAGAACGTTGGTGAGTACATTCAAAAAGAACTATATATATTAAGAAATATCAGTGGAAGTTTTTTAAGATATTCTGCTCAAAAAATTTTAATTTTTAGCAAGTTAGATTATGGATAACATTTTATTGTAATCATCAGACAATAGTCATCTCAGAGACATGATTTTACTTGATTTGTTTTTTACAATTTATTTTAAATGTTTAAGAAATGTTTATCCCAACTGTACGTTATGTGGATAAAAGCTAGAAATTAGTCTAAAAATGTTTCTAGTAGACTTAAATAGACATGAAAAGGGATCTTAGACCATCAAAATATATCTTATAAATACATAAGACAGTAAATCAAATATATATGTAAAAAAGAACCTATAATTTTTAAAGGAAAGTTTTTATTATTAACGGATTTAAATATTATCTGTATTATTTGTAAGTGTACCAAATTTATTTACAAAGTCATAACATGATCATGTTGGCCTTCTGATTATATTTATTAGGGAATGGCTTACGGTAATCAGTAGCAAAATCAGTGAGATTCTTTTGTTTTTAAATGGCATGATAAATTTATAGATAAAAATGAAATTTTTAACTTTTTGTTTTTCATGGCAAAATTATTTTCATAAGGTCTTCGGTAACTTTAATTGTATAGGTTCATCCATACTCTATAAATGATAACATTTATTTAGTGTCCTGGACACATTTTCACTAGTCTTTTTAATTTAGAAATAACTTTATTAATTGTTGGTATATATTTGTACAGATACCTGGAAAAAGGTATGGAAAAAGCTATAGGCTTATCAAGCCAAAGACACAGGCCTATCAAGCTAGTGGTTCCCCCTCTGTCCACAGGGGATACATTCAAGACCCCCCAGCAGATGCCTGAAACTGGACATAAAGTTTAATTTGTAAATTAGGCACAGTGAGACTAACAACAATAATAATAACATAGAACAACTGTAACAAAATACTGTAATAAAAATACTGTGAAAATAAAAATTGTAATAATATACTGCTTATGTGAAAGCAGTCACTTGTTTCAGGGGAATTTTTGCTGAAGTCTCTGTATGAGATCAGTGCTTTCTGGCACAACACATTGCCATCAGTTAGAACTCATTTTCTTTTCCTGTCATCCTCCCACAAATTTAGTGCCTTTTTTATCTTAACCTAAGCACTTATCAAGTACTACAGCCATAACTTGCAGTTTGAGAGGTGCAATAGCAAAACCAGCACCACTTTTTTTCTTCACAATTTCAAGGGAAACAAATTTATTCTGATCACAGATGTTAGCAACCTCAGCATATGATTTTTCCCTCTGCTTATTAGGTCAAGCACTTTGACCTTTTCACTTAAAGGGAACACCTTATAGCTTAGCTTTGGCATGTATGAATTACCAGGATCATTATCCCTGTCCAGTGCTCGGAGGCCACCATTCAGTAAAAGGAGAGTTACCTGAACACAGCGCTGCAGTACTGTGACAGTCAATCCAATAAGAAATGGCTGTTATGTGACTAACATCATACAGGTGGTGTATACAGAGTAGATAAAGGGATGGTTCACGTCCCAAGTGGGACTTAGTGGGGTGGTGCAAGATTTCATCATCTACTCAGAATGGCGCACAATTTAAAATTTATGAATTGTTTATTTCTGGAATTTTCCATTTAATGTTTTGGAGTGCAGTTGACCATGGGTAACTGAATCCAAAGTAAGGACTTATATTGCAGAAAGTTTGTCTGATAAATTTTATTTGTTGAGGAAAAAGTGAAAGACAAAGTATATAAACACAATTCATACAAAGTGGAGTTTGGGGCACCAACCCCTGTGCAGTTGAAAATCTGTGTGTAACTTTTGACTCCCCGAATACTTTACTAATAGCCTACTGTTGACCGGAAGTCTAACCTATAACACAGCAGTCAATTAACACAGATGTTGTGTCATATGTATAATATACTATACTCTTACAATAAAGTAAGATAAAGAAAAAATGTTAAGAAAATATTAAGGAAATTACATTTACAGTAAGTATTCAAAAAATCCATGTATAAGTGGACCTGTGCGGTTCACATCTGTGTTGTTCAACGGTCAACTATAATTTGGAATGGTTTGGGGGGCCTGTCTCCTTATGGGGCTTTGAATAACCAGAATTTGTTTTCACCTCTGAAGAAGAATACATTATTCTAACTAAATACTTCTTAGTCATTTTTCAGGATAAAGTATTTTCTAATGGTTTCTGATACAAATTTTTTACTTTCATATATGCCTGGTTGGATAAAAGTTGGTACATTTTGTTTAAGATCATATCAGCACTGATTTCAATAGTTATCTATTTGTTCATTGCTAAGTATTGCTTAATTCTGATCTATGACAAGAACTTCTCCAGGGAAGTCAATAATTTTTGTACTGACTACCAATTTTTTATAAAAATCAAAATCCTCAACATATAATTATGATTTACATTATTTTTCCAAATAAATAGCCTGTTACTAATCCTTACTTAGTGGATACCCTCATATTTGGTTGGACCTGGCCATTTATGCTAACTTCTCTATCAAATGAAAATATATTCTGCCACGATTTAAGACCTGCTTTGTATACTTTTAAATAAATTTTTATAGTATTACTATATTTCCCTTTGAAGAAAGGGGAAAAATTACCACATTGGCAGATTGTAGTTTTCTTTAGGCCTCTCAGATTAAGATCATTAACACTTTTCAAGCTCTGAATATCCCCTTCCCAGTCCTGTACAGATTCAAAACCCTTGTCCTGGGGTTTCAGTGATAGGTGTCTTCTCTGAGGCCACTTTCTACTCATATTCCTTGATTTGGATGGAAGCAGGGCATATAAATTCTTCATGCTGACTAGGGTAGGGGGTTCACCCAGAAAGAATTAGAGATCTGTCATGACTGCGGGGGCAGCCTCTTGCCTTTTGCATCTCTTCCCAGACACAGAATTCTAGTGATTTTAGGAATTTGCCAAAAACCTTCAGGAGTTACAGAGAGGAGTGTTCAGGTGAATTGCATGTTCTTGGGCTTTTTACTTGGAAATTGTCCAGAGCTGAACCTGTGTTTCTTTATGTAGGAGCTTGGTTAAACTGCTTTATTGTTAGCCTGATGATATCCCTTCTAATCTTTAGAGTGACATTTACTCCTTAAGTCTTAGAAGAATAGTACTTGACTAGATTTCCTGAAAGAACTCATCTACCACCCAAATCAATAGATTTTTTTAGGGTTTTTTTTTTTTTTCAAAAATTTTAAAGATATTATTTATTTATTTTTAGAGAGCGGGGAAGGGAATGAGAAAGAGAGGGAGAGAAACACCAATATGTGGTTGCCTCTTGCACGTCCCCGACTGGGGGCCTGGCCTGCAACCCAGGCATGTGCCCTGACTAGGAATCAAACCAGTGACCCTTTGGTTCTCAGGCCACCACTCAATCCACTAAGCTGCACCAGCCAGGGCAGTTTTTTGGAGTTTTGTTAAGTTAGTGAGGATGGGTTCTTATGAATAAAAGAGAGACCTGTGTGTTTGTATATAATATGCTTCTCACCTTTTTTATATCTAGTACATAAGTTTCATTTGCTGTAAATGTGTAAACTGAAATAAGGCCAGTTTTAACACTGGAAAAGTAGTACTTTTTTCTGTTTTGTGTAGGGGAGATTTTTTAAATAGTTTTCATTTTTTAATTACAATTGACATATTACTTTCAGGTGTACGACCCAGTGATTCGATACTTATAAAGCTTGCAAAGTTATCACCCCAATAAAGCAGTACCTACCTAACACTATACAAAGTCATTGCTATATTACTATTATTGCCTATGCTATACTCTACATGTCTATGACTATTTTGTAACTACCAATTTGTAGTTCTTCATCCCCTCACCTTTTTTAGCCATTCCCAAATCCTCTCCCTTCTGGCAAGCCTCAAAGTGTTGCCAGATCTATGAGTCTTTTTCTGTTCTTGTTCATTTCTTCTATTTTTTAGATTCCACATATAACTGAAATCATATGGCATTTCTCTCTGACTTCACTCAACACAACACCCTCTAGGTCCATCATGTTGCAGGTGGCAAGATTTCATTCTTTTTCATGGCTGAGTCATACCCTGTTGTATGTGTGCACCACTTCTTATTTATCCACTCATCTACTGACGGACACTCGGGTTGCTGCCATATCTTGGCTATTGTAAATAATGCTGAAATGAACATACGGATGTATATGTTTTTTTGATTTAGTGTTTTGCGTTTCTTTGGTTAAATACCCAGAAATGGAATTGCTGGGTCCTTATTTGTCTCTTGCTATATATAGCCGTTGTTTTAACGTCTACTTTATCTAGTATTAGTATTGCCACCCTACCTTTTTTGTTTTGCTTTGTTTCCATTTTCATGAAATATCTTTCTTCATCCCTTTACTTTCACTGTGTTTGTCTTATGATCCGAAGTAAGTCTCTTGTACACAGCATGCGTAAGGGTCTTCACTTTGTTATCCGTTCCGCCATCATATGTCTTGATTGGAGCATGGAAAGCTGGTATATTTTTAATGTGCTGCTGAACTTTATCTGCTTTACATATTTTCAATGTATTGTCATTGTTCAGCAGTGTCAACAAACCTTAGCACAGGTATACTGATCTATAAAATGGAATGGTTTTCATATCTGCCTTATTTCTGAATTGAATTGCTATAAATGTAATGGTTTTCTTTTAATTCTGAAAAGAGCAATATGAAACTGAAGCAATAGAAAATACCTTGAAACCTTGCTTATTTTCCAGCTACTACAGTTTGAGCGATGTGAGCCATGACTCTGTGAACAAGTTCCTGTCTCACCTGATTGAGAAGTCTCTGGTTGAATTGGAACATTCCTACTGTATTGAAATTGGAGAGGTATGACTCAGTCACATACATTTTGATTGAAAAGTTTGCCTAGCTTTTTAGCAATAGGGCTTTCACTTCTAGTGATTACCAAAAGTTTAACAAAATTGTTGCAATAACAACTACAGTATGGATGATTTAATTTCATAAATGCATGCACTTCTTTTGTAATTTTTCTCTATGTCACTTTATCTTTCATTTGAAATAGGATAATCGGAGCATTGAACCTCTGACATATGGCCGAATTGCCTCTTATTATTATCTGAAGCACCAAACAGTTAAAATGTTCAAGGAGCGCTTGAAACCTGAATGCAGTACTGAAGAACTGCTTTCAATTCTAAGTGTGAGTTTCGTATTGTTATTGCATTGTTTTTTTTTAATATAAAGGGATTGTATTTTATATATTCCATACTTTCTCTTAATTTTAGTCTTAAATTGTTGCCATCCAGCTCCTCCTGAAATTTGGCAGAAACTATTTTTGAAGTCCTTTCATCTGTCAGGCAGGATCACTAAAGCAACATATCTGAACCAAGTTCCCTATGGATAAAGTGGCCATGCAATTTATCATCCAAACTTGGATCTTCTGAGAATGCAATGGGACCCTATTAATATTTAAGCCAGGATAATAGGTATAAACTGGGCTGTCCTCAGCAGCGAGGTGGCCACCCCAGCTTCAATATAATAATCTCTCTGTATTATCATTGAAAGCCCTTCTTATTGCTTCTTTAGGGTAATTCTTCGTGAATCCATGGTGTTATTGAAATTTCTTTACACAAGGATCTACATGATTAAGTTCTCTCAGAATAAATACCAGAAAAGCCGTTTAACTCCTCGTTTCTCCCTTCCAAAAAAACTGAAGTTAAAGTTACAATTAGAAGTAACTTTTTCATCTTCCTTTCTGCATATTATATATGCCTTATTTATTTATTTTTGCCTTTGTTGAATTTAAGTGCAATAATTTCCATATAACTTTATTAGCACATTAGTCGGCATATACCCATATTTTGCCATATATAATGCACTCCGTGTATAATGTGGCCCAAACTTTCAGGAAAAAACTTCCATTTTAATTTTTAAATTCAATTTTGTATTTATTTATATTCAGATTTTTTTGTATTATAAAAGAATTTTAGCATTTATTTTGAACATACTATGGTATAACAAATTTTATGTGATAATCACACAACACAAGAACAGATACAAGATACAAGAAATTTTATGTACTGGTAACAAATTAGTGCCACCCATATATAATGCACATCCTTATTTTTCCCTCAAAAATTTGAGCAAAAAAGTGTGCATTATACACAGCAAAATATAGTGTGTTACAAGCAAATACAATATATTATCTTACCCCTGAGGTGTGTTGGTGCTTTTTTAAAAAGTTTAGGACCACTGGATTAGCTTTTCCTGGTCTTTCTCTTATTAATTCACTGATTGTGAGGTGGTTTACTTACTTATTAGCTTTTCTATGCCTCTCCTATTGCTTTATCTTTCTTAACAGGCTTTAACACCCCATTAACAGTTTTTCACTTTTCACTGTTTTCCCTTTGAGAAGTTAGTGTATACATTTTGTGCAACATTGGGCTACGTATAGCTGTAGTAAGTCCAAAAATATTTGTTAATGAACTGATGAATGGAATGGAATAGATTAATCAGTTTTCTGTTGTTTGCTCTGTAGAAAGGAGTAGAGGATTAAAGTAGAGGCAGCTATTGAAAAATGGGGTTTTTTGTAAAACTAAAAATTCATTTCTGAAGTAAGAATGTTAAAAAACATGAATAATTCTTTAGATCCCCTAAGAATGAGGTTGCAACATTATTTATAATTTACCAGAGATTCATACAAATAGGATTTATCTAAGGTAAAGACAGTAAAATAATGGTTAATTGGTTTGGGAAAGCATCTTAAACTAGTATCTGTGAGATTTAGGAATATAATTTTCTGTCATACTTACCTACTTTGATATATTTATTTAATCCAATATTTAAAGTATTTATCAACCTTGGGAACTCATATATTATAGTTAACACTTTAAGCACTTTTCACATGCCAGGCGCTGTTCTAGCAATTTTCCACTGTGTGGGTTCTTAACTACTGTACTATGCTGCCTCTTATGCCACACACACACACACACACACACACACACACACACACAGGGCGAGAGGGTGCCGAGGTGGAAGGTACAAAGTATGTCATGTAAAGACTGAGTGCACAGTGTTTGGGAAAGAGATTGGTAAAACTATATGCCCATTACATTCTTTGCTCCCCTCAACCCCACTAAAATGTCAAAAAATGTATACAGACAAAGGCAATTAAGCCCTTATTTTCTTCAGTCTTCTCAATGGAAAGGCATTGATCAGAACAAGAGGTCTGTCCACATCTTTTCAACAGCCTATTTCTTTCCAACATTACACTGCCTAAAACCAGTTAGCTGATCTCACAGTGTATTTTTATTGAAATTAAGTCAACTCTTTTGTGAATAGCTAAACAAAACAAATCATCTGCAAATATATGTAAGATAAACTCAACAGTATATTTATACAAGTATCATTCACTGGTAGCCCCTTTATCATTTCCACAGCAACAGTGATGCAATCTCTCTATCCTATGGTGTGTAGTCCAAGCAACTCTGAACTTCTTCTAGTGTCTGAGCCTGTAATGTCTTAGAGAGAATGTTTGAGTGAGGATACTGGGACCTGGAACTGTGGACTCACCTTGACAAGGAGATCTACAGGTGCCACTGTTTTGTTAACTTCCTGTTTAGGAATTAGTCTTTGTTCAAAAGAGAACATATGAATACTAACAGAGAAACATTAAATAATAAAGTAAGATTGTATTTGAAGTAATTACAGTGCAACTTCTGGAATCATTTTTTTTTCAATGAGAAGGTTTTAAATGTTTTCTGTGTCCACACCCAGGATTCCTAAACGGGTCACATCGCCTCATTATCTCCTCTACTCTCATCTCCAAAAAATACGCACTAAACTCCTTGTGGTTTCGAAACTAGGAGGAGGAAGCTGGAGATGACAGGAGCTTAGAGAACAGGATCATAAGCACAACCCAGAGCAAAGAAAAGCAGTGGGGGTAGTATTAGTGTCCCAGAGGCCTCATTCCAGTACCTTGGTTTTGTTTATAATGCTTACTTAATTATGTCACATTATGTTTTTGAACAATTCAGTATTATAACTTACCCACTTCAGTGTCTCCTTTTACTGAGATACAACATTGATGCTTCTAAAGCCATTTTAAAACTTCTTTTAAATTATTAATTAAGAGGCACGTTAAGTTTCCTGAGAAGATCACAACTGAAAAGCTTCTATTTTCTTGGGTATTGCTTTGAACTTACTGTAACATTTTTAACAATTTGATGTTCTCACTATTTCTTAGGATACATATTGTATTTAACTTCTGAGTTTAGTGGGGAGGTTATATTAATGACAGTGTAGAAATTATGGTGTTTAAGATTTTGTTAGGTCCTTTGAATATGTTGCAGTGTGATTGTTGGCACAGAGAAAAATAATCTAGATCATAACCATAGAATAGGAAAAAGGTATTAAAACATTGAGTCGCACTTCTAACAAGCATTTAAATATACATGAACCTATTATTTCTCTTCAATTGACATAAAATATAGTTTCAAATGATGATCTCTAGGTTTTATATATTTGTAACTGATAATTAGTATGATTTTTTTAGGCATTTCTTTAAAGAAGATATATGCATATACTTAGAATTTCATACTTCGCCATAGAGTTGTTTTTCCTTTATTTAAATGAATTGGAACTTATCTGGTCATTTTGTATATTGCTATCAACTTTTCTAAAATAAGAATTAGAACTTTTTGAGTAGGACTAAAATTTTATTATCATATCAATATTTACTAGAAAAGATACTTTCTTTCAAAAATAGGAGAAAATATTTAATCAGATCATTTATTTCATGGTATGCTTTCTTTCACAGTGTTTGTGAAACTGTAGACTTCCCTCTCACACTGGGTTTTATAGCAGAAGGTTGCCAGGTTTGATTAAAAATTTCTTACATTAGTTACATTTATACCCTATCTTCTGAATTCTACCCTCTTTGTTCTTCTATCATTTGGATGGTCGGGATTGGCCTTGAGGGTTGCAGAATTATATCGATAATATCACCCTTTCAACCAAAGGATGGAGGCAACAGAAAATTTCTGAGTTTAAAGATGAAAACTAAACTCTTCCAAATAGTGGTAAGCCTATGCTAAATGAAATTATCTTAGTATCTCAAGCAAATAGATAAACCTGTATAAATTAGATGTTTTATTCTCAATATGTTACTCTACATTTGTCTATATTAAATTTTATCAGTTGTATTTCTACTCACACACCATTATTGATTTACTCAAAAAATACTTATTTTGTGCCTACAGTGTGTGAGGCTCTTCTCTCTCTCTAGGGTCCAGAGATAGGAGATAGAATAGAGAACATTATTGACAAACTCTGTGTGTGTGTGTATGTATGTGTGTGTGTACACAGATAAACTATGGGCCAGGGTAATAAACTATAAAACACACTTGGGTGTTGTTACTAACAGAGGTCACCAGTTCAGTCTGATGCTCTGAGAATGACAGCAGAATGTTGCCCGTCATCTGAAACAGTCTCTGAAATAAAACAGATAATAGTATTCTGTCCTTCATATTAATTTTCCCTATGCAGGAGATTTGCTGTATACGTATCTCCTGGCCCTACATCAAAGAACATCATAGAGACATTTGAGCGAGTCCAACTGAGCTACCCAAATGATAGAAAAAATGTGAATGCGGCATTTCAGTCTGGAAAGGCAGAGGCTTTGAATCGATGAAACTGAATTCCAGTCATGAGCAGTGGTAGGGGAGGCCCTCTTTAGATCTTGAACAGAGTAACTTTTTCAATTAGTAGGAAGTTCCATCTGATCCTGCAAGTAATAAACTCAGAGAATTTATTACTTCAATTGATGGTTATAATATAGGCCAAAAATATATAGATTCAAAAAGGGCTGGAATGAATTTATTAATGATAAAACTACTAAAGAACTGAAAAAGGAGATGGAATTGTGCCTGTCATGTTCGGTGTGATGGATGATGACCATTCTACTACAGATCAGGGAAGGCAAGGACGATGACTAGACCTTTGTGGCATGTTTTTTCTCTCTCTTGGCCCACTAGATACTTGGAATATTTTTATCCTTCAGAATACTGGCCGGGGGGTGGTTTCCTTTCTTTACATGTAACAGTCTGTTATACTTAGATGTGCTTATTCCTGTTGATTATTACTCTCTTATACAGAGTATGGCAAAAGTAGGTATAAGTCGTTTGTATTAAAAGCAAAACAATAATTAATTTAATAATAAAACAAGAATAAACATTCACATACAACTTTAAACCTACTTTTGCTCCACCCTGTACATAAGTCTTTATTTCAGTCAACACTGAAAAAGAAAATGCACTTCCACTGATGTCTTTTTTTAGTAACACCTCTCTTTTACTTCCTCTTCCTCCCAAGAAATTGAACTCTTTCTGGATACATTTTGAGATGCCATTGCTTTTAAATGATAGTAAAATAAATACTGTTTTCTGCGTGTAAGGCCAAAGACTATATTGAGACTCTCTATCTTCACTAATGTTATTCTATAATAATAACCCATTTATTTAAATTTTGTCTTTCCAATATATTCATTAAATAATAATAACCACTGCCTTTTATTGAGCACCTACCACAAAGACATTTTAATACACATTATTCATAACAGCCTTTTATGGTAAATGTTAATATACAGAAAACAAAATTGAAGTTTAATGAGATTAATTAAGTTTTCCAGGTTCTATAGAAAGTAGCTCTTTAGAATTCTTCTCTATACCTTCCTTCCTCTCCTAGACATAATTTATCCTTTTCCTATCATTTAATTCCAACTGTAAAAAAAGAAATTTAAGGAATCGTAATGTAAGGTATATACTTTTAAAAAGTTAATCAAGAAACAGTTATTTTTAAATTACGTGTGGCCTTGTAACTAATAATTATGGATATTAAGTGCAGACATTAATTACTGGCAAAATGATTATTTCAATAATCCTTATTAAAAACATATATTTTAAGTTTTAAACTATATAATGCTATTTGGAAAGGTTAGGTATTTTATAAGAACTCTTGCCAAGTTTTTTTAACACCATGAATTAATAAGCTTTATAATTAAGGCATCTGCTTCACACTTCTATTTTTAACCAGTGACATTACATCTGTCTTGCTCCATTAATGCCCTTCTCCTACTTATGGAAGCATTTAGCAGTTTTGGCAACAGGGATTACATGGCATAGAGTAAGTAGTCTAATTAGATATAAGTGAAAATCCCGAGGGAAAGGGACATTTAAAAAGTAATTTGAAGAATCTCTTAATGATGTTGGCACTGAAAGCCCAGGTCCAGAGGAGGAAGTGCCTGTCGTCATGGTGAACAGCGACCGTGATCTGCTGTGCTCAGTAGACAGTAATAGAAATAAAAAGATTACGAAGTTAAAGAGAATTCACTTTAATACATTTTTCAGAAGATGCTTGCTATCATATTAAGAGCTTAGAAAGAAAGCAAAATATGTCCCAAATGTATTCTGTCTCTATAATTTTCCAAAAAAGAAAATTCTTAAAGACATACACAGTTGTTATGGCTCTCTCGTGACTACACAGAAATAGGACATTACATATCAAATGTCCACCTTGAAAAATTACAAAAATGTTACTTTTCCACAAAGTCTTGGATATCAATGGAAAGTTTGAGTTTTGTGTGTTAATATAAAATAGCAATTCCAAATTTAGAAAAGGACCAGAGCAATAAGATTTTGACATATCAGTAAATTTTTAAGTTTGGCATTTTTCTATCGTGCTTTTTGTAAAAGCACACTGATTCTTTGCTCTGCCCACATATAGAACATTTTTCAATAATATAACATTTTCAGTGCTTGAATTTTGTTCTGTTGGAGCACAGCTACAAAATTTTTGATAGAAAAATGCAAATATATCTTTCTTAAAACATGTGATTGGAAAAAATAAGCAAGAATTTTTTTTTAAAGAAAGAGAAATTTAAACTGAAGAAAATAAAAAGGACAAGAAGATATGAATAGTATTGGTAGGGGACCCAGCATGTAAAATTAAAGAGTTCATTAAAGGAAAAATGAAAGGAAGGAAAGGTTAACTGAGTAACAGTGAACACCACCAACCTCATGGCCTTGCATTTCCAAATAACCTCCTGACAATTGCAAGATCCCATCTGCTGCTCTCTGTCTTCCTACTGGGGAAACCTGATGGGCTGTCTTCCAGGGGGTGTGAGAAGGCTCCCCTCACCCCCAGGCTGGGGAGTTGCCTGGCATCTTTGGAGAGGCACAGATGGTAAAATGCCTTGAAAAAAAGTACCTTTCTGTTTCTCTTGGTCTCTTTCCCTTGAGACCTTCTCTATTCTTCTTTCTTTCTTAGCTTCTTTCTAGCTTTCTGCCTTTTATAAGCTTTCCACATTACAAAGTGAAGTATTCTTTCTTGCTAAAAGTCTCAGATATGTCTTGTTGTGATTCAGTAGATTGCTCCAAAGATTTTAAGTGATTGTGTTCTGATGAGTATAAAATATGTTTGTTATATTATAGCATCTGAAATTTGTCCTGTTATAAATTTTCGATTTTTTAAAATTACCTTTGGCTTCATAAACTGTCCCACAGAATAACAACTGTCAGTTACTAGTATTCTAAAGGTAGGCAGTTAAATAAGGTTGTTAATTGAGAAATGAGTTTAGATACCAAGGTGTGAATAGCCTTAATATTTCTGTCATTGTCACCTAATTTAACTTTCTCATTTTTTCAAATAACAAAGGCCAAGTATTATCCAACATGACACAATCAGTATGGAAAAATACCATAAAAACTCAGCTCCCAACAGGGAAAGGGCAAAATTCAAATAAGAATTCATACCATACCAGCCACCTTTTAAGTGCCCTTCTCTTTTTTCCCCTTTTGCTGATTTGTACTTTTCTTTTTCCTCTTCCTTGCTTCTTATTTTGCCCTTTTATTTAAACTTAGAAAGTCAGATACATAGAAAGGGTGCACTATTAACCTTCTCAGCCTGAGCTATGTATAAAAAATACTTTGGCTTGTCAACATTTATTAAGATTTCCTAAGTGTTCTATCCAATATTCAGTGTACTTAAGGGAATACTGAAGAAATAGAAGACAGACCCATATCTTTTAAAGGAGATTTGTGTCAGAGCCCAAAGAGCATCATAAAAATAGAGGAATAGGCTTGTGCTGAATATGTCTGTCTCGTCTGCTTTTACTGATTATTATAGCTTTACCTGTGCATGGGAAGTGTTTAGTCATATTTACAGCCTTCCAGGCTTAAGAGTTGCTGACGTGGTTCTCTCCAAAAGTCAGCGTTTCCAGCCCAGCCTGTGGGCAGGAGTGGACCACCAACCACCTGGGACTCATATAAGAGCAATTACAAAGCAAGACTCCATTTAGGCATTTTTAAATTGTAAATATAATCTTGAAAGGTTTTGTATAAATTAAGTTATATTTATAAAACTCCAGAGTAGTTTGCTTTTCAGGGAACCCTTGAATCATTGGGCAAAGGAAAACATTATTAATTTGGTTTTGAAAATAATTTAATGTCATAATTATTTAGAATTGCCAGTACACACACAGTCACATTGTGAAAGTGAAAATAACATTGAAGATTTTCTTGCTAGGCATAAACTCTCCTAAATCCTAGCCATTTGTCACTTCATTCTGCTTTGAGTAAACAGAACATAGTTTACACTTTAAAAAATCAGTGAAGAATAAATGGAAACTTTAACACTGGATAAAACCTATATTTTACAATATAATTTTCTTTTGCTAGAAATTGGTTTCTGCTCAAAATGTTTCTAATTTCATCTCGTTGAAGTTTGAGTTCTCTAAAATGATCAGTAGGGTCTCATTAGTCCAGCAGGGGGAGCAGTTCAGAAATCAGGGCAGTTTGCTTTCTCTATTAATGCCGGTGATCAGAAATGCTCCAAAAGGTTCGAGGTTCCTGTCCTGACACTTCCCAACACAAAGAATGCCATGATATTGTTTAATACATAGACCGCCCTGCCTTTTATTGTCGCAAAGTAGTCAAGTAGGAAAATGACTGATCCTTCTCAGTACTTACAGCCTACTGAACGTATTTCAGTGTCATTTCTGTGGAACAGAGCAAAAGAAAAAGTAAACATCCTAATATCCTTTCCAACCCCCAAATAGCAGAAGCAGAGTCCTGCCATATAACATTATTTTGGAAATATTTCATTTCAAAAAGAAAAATAATCATAGAAATACTCTTTGGTGCTGAGGGACATACAACTTTTTAGGTTAACTAGCATTCCAAGATTTTTCTTTATGTATAATGTATAAAAACACAATAAAATCACCATCTTATTGGACAGAATAGTTCTTTGCTCATTTATAGTACTCAGTAAACGTTAGCTATTATTATTTAATAATAGTTATTTTTTAGCACATTCTATCCTCCAGGCATGGGATATAACAGCAAACTAGGCTGGTAAAATTCCAGTACTCTTGGACGTGATATTTGTAGTGGGGCTCATAAACAAGCAGGTAAACAAGTAAACATTTTACATAATTTCAAGGAGATATGAGATTTTTTTTAAATAAGGGAATTTATATAAATATCTAACCACTATGTTGTGTTCCTGAAAGTAATATTATATTAAATGTCAACTGTAACTGAAAAGTTTTTTTAGAAATTGGAAAAAATAAAACAAGAGTATGACGGTACTAGAGGAGGCTGTATATTTAAAAAAAAAGAACTGAGTGACATAAATGAGCAAGACTTGGGGAATAAATTATTGGCGGAGGGAATAACAAATGCAAATAGGCCATGGGGCAGGTGCTACTCATCAGGTTTGAGGAAGAGCAGGAAAGCCAGTGTGTCGAGAGTGGAGTAAGCACTGGGAGACCATGGTAGACAGCGGCTGGGTCATCTACAGCCTTACTGAGGAGTTTGGATTTTATCCTAAGTCTCAGAGAGGTCTTTGGAGGGATTTCAATCTAAAGAGTGATGTGATATTTTTCATTCTGAAAAGCATGCTCTGGCTCTTTCATAGAGAAATAACTGTTGCAGAAAGTACAGATGAGAGAAAATGGCT
Source organism: Carollia perspicillata (assembly GCA_004027735.1). Classification (NCBI taxonomy): domain Eukaryota; kingdom Metazoa; phylum Chordata; class Mammalia; order Chiroptera; family Phyllostomidae; genus Carollia; species Carollia perspicillata. Next base: position 44,757 of record PVKM010001513.1, read on the forward strand.
TAGATAGACTGGTCAGAAATTAAGAGGATGACTAGTAGTTGGACTCAAGATGTGTTGAAGGTAGTTCAGAGTCAACAGAGGAAATAAAGATGTCTGGGCTTTGGGCCTGAAGAACTCAGTGAGGGGTGATGAAGTCTGGGTAAAGAGCAGGGTCTGGTGACAGGAAAATGGATGATACTTAAAATTTCAAAGCCATGAGGTTGGTTGAGATCATCTGAGCAGTGAGTATTGACCAGAGATCCGAAGGTTGAGGTCTGGGAACTCTAGCATGTTGAGGGTAGGAGAGGAGTGGAATGCGGATCAGCAAAAAATACCTAGAATGAGGAGCTGTATGTGAGAAGGAAAACCTTCAGGACAATGCACTGTCCTGAAACCAAAGAGGGGGAAAGTAGCTCAAGAAGAGGATGGTGGTTAACTTAGTAAAAGACTATTGATAGGGACTGGAGGAGAGCTGAGATTAATCATTTGACTGGCTGGAGATTCTACATGTCTTTAGGGTGTAATTTCAGTGGAGTGATAGGAGACAAAAAAAGCCTTATTTGAGTAGACTCAACAGGGAATGAGTTTTAAGAAAATAGAGACAGCAAATGTAGCTAATTCTTACATGGAGCTGGCAAAGGGGGAATAATAGATATCAATTTCTTTTTTCTTAAGATGTTAAATAGCATATTTGCATGCTGATAGAAATGATAGTGCAGAGAGGGAAAAAGTACTGTTGTAGAGCAGAGTTCTTAAGAAAGTGAAATAGGAATCATGTAAGTTGAGAATTGGCCTTTGGTAGCAGTAGAGACAGTTATCCATTTTAACAGGAAAAAAGACAGCATTGAAATGCAGATGCTAGGAGGTTGGGGTGGTGGGATAATGAAGAAATTCTCTTTTGTTTGCTTTAATGTTTTCATTAACTAAGAAGCAAAGTCATGAGTTGAAACTGAGGAGGTGAGGAAAGACCTGTGAATGTGGGCAGAGACCCCTGAGAGACTGAGGTAGATACAGTGTGGTGGGATGAATATGGTATTTGTGTTTTGGAAACGTGGGTTCAAATCTCACCTTGTCCTTTTACTTTCTTTATGTAAGTGGCAAGTCATTTACTCTCTCTTGCATCATCACAGTGTGAAGATCTAATAAGGCAGAAGATAAGCATTCAAACATATCTGACCTTGATCTGGTTTGGTTTTTGTTTTGTGTTGTTTTAGTTTAGGTTTATTGTTTGTGTTTTGCATTCAAGACTGCCATACTCTAGACCAGCGATTTTCAACCTTTTTCATCTCATGGCACACATAAACTAATTACTAAAATTCTTCAGCACACCAAAAAAATGAATTTTTTGCTAACTAACAAAATAGATATAATTTTTATTGACTCATCAAAAATAGTAATAATAGAATTGCCCACCCTTTTTGCTCCAGAGTGACTTTTTTAAAAATCAGGTGCTTACACTTATGTAGAAGCATTTCTGGTACCAAGAATTAACCAGACTCCACTTTATTATGCAATGTAAACAATAGGATGTAACTCGTATATTATAAGACCTATGTATTTATGGTTCTTATGGCTATTATTGTATTATTATTTTTTCAGTTGACAGTCTAAGGGACAGGAGGTCAGTGCCCCTGACTAGTCAGGTATTGCACGGTTTGACAATTCTTGCAGCACACCAGTTGCGAATCGCTGCTCTAGACACCTTTACATTTTTGGGAGGTCCAGAACACTTAGTCTCAATCGCAAGTGCCAGCCTTCCTGATCTCACTAATAAACTTTTTATTTCATTATTAGTATTTGGAGGAATAAAGTACAGCACCTTGCTTCCCTTTTGACACCAAGTACAGCTTTGCCCTTACGCTAGTATGTATCCTTCGGTGAGTTTTATTTTTGCTTTTAAAAAAAAGTCAAAAGAACATATGGGAACTTCATTTGAGAGATCTTGGTTTCCTTGATCACAGTGTCATTTTCTGAGTTTTCTTTCTTAGAGAGAAAACTCCCTTGTTCTCTCTTTCTTTCTCCTTGAGTTAATATTTTACTAGAGGCAATGGCTCTGGGTTTTAGCATACCATAGGGGAGTGGCAAAGTCTATAAAATTCATGATTCCCCACTGCCACATCATGGTCCCTCCAAATAAAAAAGCTCTGGGAGTCTTTAATGAGACATTGCCCTGGCTTCCAGACCAAAGTCTGTGCTCCTAAGAGTGCTCATCTATTTATAGTTATTCAAAACCACTTAGTGATTAGAAGAAATTATAAAGTAATTATGATTCCTAATAGTGATTATGTCTGGGTGATTACTCCTTCACTAAGATGCTTTGCAAATGGATTAGCACTTCTTTGAATTAGGAACTTGGGCTTGAAATCTATGAGGAATCATATTAGTAAGAAAAAAATGTTCTTTCTTTTGGAACTATACAGAAAGCTGTGAAACAGCTAGGAAGCCATTGGGAACCTGGCTGAGAGAAAAATCACACAAACCAAATTGGCCATTTTATTAGGCATATATTCATCTGGAAAATTTCTCTTCATTCAGTTGCAGTTAAAGCTCTGGTCAACTTAATCTAGTTCATTAGTAATGTCAATATAGTTGGGCTGTGATATTTAGTAGTTTCTTTTCCTGAATAATTAGGCAAATATCACATTATTTAATATAATACCTAGTGCGGTGGGGGAGCATATTTAAAGTCTAGGCTTTTGTAAAATATAGGCTTTCAAAAATCACCATTTTTTTAAAAAAGAGACAAAGCATTACTTCATTTTAATTTCTAATGAGGAAATAAAGTTCATTCTTTTTCTTATTCTGTATTTTTCTGATCTCTTTCTTCTACTGCAATTTCTTCTTTGCCTCCCTTATTGGTTACACATTCTCTTGCTCATCCTTCATTTTCTCTTATTTGGAAACTTATTCCTTCTGTACATATTACTATTCTGCAGATATTCTTAAACACATGTCTTCATCAGACCAACAAGTATTTATTTAGCACCTGTCTAAGGTGCAAAAGGATGAATAATTAAGGTATGGTCCCTGCCTTCAAGAAGGAAAAAACCCATGCCTAAAAAGCAATTATAGTTTGATATTAACTATTTTGAAAGTGTAAGTTGTACCAGCATGCTTAGAGTACACTGAAAGTCTAGTTATTAAGAATATGGGCTTTGGAGTCACACACACATGACTTCATCATTTCCTAACTGTATGACCTTGGGTTAGTCACTTACTTTCTCTGAGCTCCATGCTCCTGCATAAAACAGAGGGGAAGATTAAAGAAAATAATGTGTGTTAAGCCTCAATACATTGCCCTACCATATTATAGTCATTCATATCTGTTATTGCTAGTTTTCATTAATAATAATTTAATATTAAAATAGTTTCTAATAATAGATTTTATCCATCTTATCAATGTAGGAGAAATATTGCTATCTGCTTCTATTCAAGAAATCTCAGGAATTAAATTTGGGTTCCTTAGCATGCCACATGAGATTCCGTGAGTCCGGCTGCAATACAGATTGAAGTGAGAGCAGCCTCCATCTGGAACTGCCTGGAGCTAGTGCTGTTCATGTGCCAGGAGTGCCTCCTTCCCCGCCTCCCCAGGACAGCCGTCACACAGTGGCAAGGCACATCTCATTTAACAGTGAAGCACTAACCAATAAAAAGAAAACATCATAAAATTGCTCATTAAAGGGTAGTTTATTCTACAAATATTGTTGGGTAAATTGTGTAACATTTTGGAAAAATACTCAAATTAGATTCTAATTTCATAGCACATAGCAGAACAAATTTCAGTCAGATTAAAATTTAAAGTCAAGAATAATGTCAAAATTTTAAAATAAGAGAGAGGCAGAAACACAAAAAACATAAAGGAATTGAAGAAATTAGAAAAGAAAATGGATGTGCCTATATAAAAATATAAAATATATGCATATCTCTATAAAATTATAAAATATATACATGTCTGTATAAAATTTCAAAAGCATTTTTTGTTAATATTATGGTAGTCAAAAGGGGAATGTGTTTTAATTTTTTAATCAGTAAATTAAAAAAAGCAACCACTGTGACTCCGTGGATAAAATGAAAATATGGCATTAAATAACAACTTACAAACTTCCAGTCAAGATAGAGGAGTAGGCTCACCTCACACAACCACAGCAAAAATTACATCTAGACTACAAAATTACTATCACCCAGAATCGTCAGAAAATCAAGCTGCGTGAAAGCTCGACAACCAAAGAACTAAAGAACCCACATTCATCCAGATGGACCATGCTACTAAGACAGGAAGTCAAAGCAGCTCTACCTAATACACAGAAACAAACACAGGGAGGCTGCCAAAATGAGGAGACAAATAAATATGGCCTAACTGAAAGAACAGAATAAAATTCCAGGAAAAGAACTAGAGATAAGCAATCTGTCAAATGTAGAGTTCAAAACACTGGTTATTAGGTTGCTCTAGGAACTCACTGGGTACTTCAACAGCATAAAAAAGATCCAAACAGAAATGAAGGTTACACTAGTTGAAATAGAGAAAAATGTACAGGGGACCAACAGTGGAGGGGATGAAGCTGAGAATCAAATCAATGGTTTGGAACATAAGAAAGAAAAAAAAATTTCAATCAGAACAGCAGGAAGTAAAAAGAATCCAAAAAATCGAGGATAGGCTAAGTAACCGTACCTCTTCAAAAGTACCAACATTTGAATCATAGAGATGCCAGAAGGAGAACAGAAAGAGCTAGAAATTGAAAATTTATTTGAAAAGATGGTGAAAGAAGACTTTCCATAATTTGGTGAAAGAAATGGACATACAAGTCCAGGAAGCACAGAGAGTCCCAAACAAGTTGAACTCAAAGAGAACCACACCAAGACACATCATAATTAAAATGCCAAAGGTTAAAGATAAAGAGAGAATCTTAAAAGCAGCAAGAGAGCCCTGGCTGGTGTGGCTCAGTGGATTTAGTGCCAGCCTGCAAACCAAAGGGTCACTGGTTTGATTCCCAGTGTAGGGCACATGCCTGGGTTGTGGGCCAGTTCCTAGTGGGGGATGTGCGAGAGGCAACCACGCATTGATGTTTCTCTCCCTCCCTTCTCCTTTCTAAAAATAAATGAATAAAAATCTTTAAAAATAAAAAAAATAGCAAGAGAAAAGCAGAGTTGCCTACAAAGAGTTCCCAGAAGACTGTCAGCTGATTTCTCAAAAGAAACTTTGCAGGCTAGAAGGGACTGGCAGGAAGTATTCGAAGTGATAAAAGGCAAAGACCTTACAACCTAGAGTACTCTATCCAGCAAGGCTATCATTTAGAATTGAATGGCAGATAAAGTGCTTCCCAGACAAGGTAAAGCTAAAAGAGTTCATCATCACCATGCTATTATTATATAAAATGTTCAAGGGACTTATTTAAGAACAAGAAGATCAAAACTATGAGCATTAAAATGGCAATAAATTCACAACTATCAACAATTAAATCTGAAAAACAAACTAAGCATTGGTGTTCTGGGATTCTTAGGGTATAATCCCAGCAGTGGTATTGCCGGATCAAAAGGCAGTTCCATTTTTAGTTTTCTGAGGAAATTCCATAGTTTTCCACAGTGGTTGTACCAGTCTGCATTCCCACCAACAGTGCACTAGGGTTCCCTTTTCCCCACAACCTCTCCGCACTTACTGTTTGTTGATTTTGTTCATGATGGCCATTCTGACAGTTGTGGTATCTCATTGTGGTTTTAATTTGCATCTCTCTAATGGCTAGTAAGGCTGAATGTCCTTTCTTATGTCTCTGGACTCTATGTCCTCTTTGGAGAAGTGTCTGTTCAAGTCCTTTGCCCATTTTTTAATTGGATTGTTTGTCTTGCTGGAATGGAGTTGTGTGAGCTCTTTATGTATTTTGGAGATCAAACCCTTGTCCAAGTTATCATTGGCAAATATGTTTCCCCATATGTTTGGTTCCCTTTTCATTTTACTGCTGTTTTCTTTAGCTATACAGAAGCTTTTTATTTTGATGAAGTACCATTTGTTTATTCTTTCCTTTATATCCCTTACTCTAGGGGACATATCAGTGAAAATATTGTTACGTGAAATATCTGAGATTTTCCTGCCTGTGTTCTCTATGACTTTTATGGTGTCACACTTGTATTTAAGTCTTTTATCTACCTTGAATTTATTTTTGCATATGGTTAAGTTGATGATCAAGTTGCATTTTTTGCGTGTAGCTGTGCACATCTCCCAACACCATTTGTTGAAGAAGCTATTTTTACTCCATTTTATGCTTCTGCCCCCTTTGTCACATATTAATTGACCATAGAGACTTGGGTTTATTTCTGGGATCTCTATTCTGTTCCATTGATCTATATGTCTGTTCTTATCTCAGTACCATACTATTTTGATTACAGTGGCCTTGTAATGTAGTTTTATATCAGGTATTGTAATCCCTCCTACTTTGTTCTTCTTTCTCAAAACTGCTGTAGCTGTTTGGGGTTATTTATCACTCCAATGTTCATAGCAGCACAATTTACAATAGCCAAGTGCTGGAAGCAACCTAAGTGCCCACCAGTAAACGAGTGGATAAAATAACTATGGTACATTTACACAATGGAATACTATGCAGCAGAAAGAAGGAAGGAGCTCCTGCTCTTCATAACAGCATGGATGGAACTGGAGAGCATTATGCTGACTGAAATAAGCCAGACAGTGAAAGACAAATATCATATGATCTCACCTAGAAGTGGAACTAATCAACAAAACAAGTAAAATATAGCCAGAGACATTGAAATAAAGAACAAACTGACAATAACCAGAGGTGGGAGAGGGGTATTGGCAGAAAATAGGGAAGGTCCATCAAGAAACATGTATAAAGGACACATGGACAAAACCAAAGGGGGTAGGTTTAAGGGTAGGAGGTAGGGATGAGTGGGACTGGGGACTGTGGTGGGGTGAAAATGGAGACAACTGTACTTGAACAGTAAAAAATTAAATAAATAAATAAATAAATATTCTAAATACCACTCCCCCCCCAAAAAAAAAACTAAGCAAAGAAGCAGAACAGAAACAGAACCGTAGATAGGGAGATCATTCAGAGGGTTATCAGTTGGGAGGCGGAAGGGAGAAAATGGCGAAAAAGGTGCAGGGATTAAGTATGAATTAGTAGGTACAACATAGACAGAGGGGTGTTAAGAACAGTATAGGAAACAGAGAAGCCAAAGAATTTATGTGCATAACCCATGGACATGAACTACAGGGACGGGATTGCCAGAGGGAATGAGGGGTACCAGGTAGAGGGAGGCAGACGGGGAAAAATTAGGACAACTGTAATAGTATAATCAATAAAATAGTAATCTATTTAGCATATTAAATTGTTGGAAATTCAAAATAGCATTTTTCTGATGGTGGGAGAACTGTTTTAAAAAACGCTTTAGGCCCTGGCTGGTGTAGCTCAGTGAATTGAGTGCGGGCCTGAGAACCAAACAATCATGGTTCAATTCCCAGTCAGGGCACATGCCTGGGTTGCAGGCCGGTTCCCAGCAAGGGGCACACAAGAAGCAACCATACATTGATATTTCTCTCCCTCTCTCCTTCCCTTCCCCTCTAAAAGATAAATAAATGAAATCTTAAAAAAAAAAAACGCTTTAACCAATGTCTGCTCCATTTTTAGCAATCTATCCTAAGAAAACAAGTGTATTGTCAAGATAGTATATATACACAGATGCTCATTACAGAGTTAATTATAATAGCAAAAAAAAAAAAAGACTGCAAAACTTTACTAAAAAGACCAATATCTCTTTAAGAATAAATTATTTGTAATAACTTAAACATCGACTTAAGTTTTTGAAAGAGAATCAGTAGTAAAGGTGTTTTTGTTTTCACAGAACCCCATATACACATTATAGCATTGAGATATTTAAGCTTGCCTTGTTAAAAAATAAAGGATCACTTACTAATTAGCTGCATAATTTTGAAAAGCTCCTTCAAGGAAAAGATCTAACTAGTCATTATTAATTCTTACCAGACTATAGTCTTTCCACTGTTAAGAGAGACTGAAGTGAACACTTTATGCTGAGCCATCATGCACATAGCAGAAGCCTGGAGGAATTTCCTCTCCAGTAATATATTATAAGCTGGATATCTTTTGATTTCTCAATGCAAAGAAATGGTGTGTCTCATTCCCATACTTACACTTATTCTGAAAATTTTTGTTGTTACTACCAAATAAATACATATACATGTTCTTCATTAGAGTGGTATTATTTTATCTACATTTTATTTTAACTTACATTCTCCTAAAAAAAGGACTCCACTTATTTTACAGTGTTTTCCAGCTGACAGTCCAATAGAATATAATCGTGTCAGAAATTTGACTACATCAGAAAGAACACGTTTTGCTTTAAAAAAAAACAAATTTGGGAAGTAAGAGTAATTTTCAAATGTCATTATCCTAAGATACATAAAATTCTACACATTCTTATGTTCTCTTCATTATTTTGTATATAATTTAGAAGAAGAATGCAGTTTGGCAGAAATACCATAATCTCAGTTTAAAGTATTTCCATTGGTAATGGAGAATTCTTCTATATATGCATGTTTTACCATTTTATGTTTAGATGTTCCATGCTGTCTATGTAGATATTTTCTGTTATTTATTAAATAGTGTCAGCAAACTCGTGAGACAAATGCCAAGCAGTTGTCATCTTCTACTGACAAATGAACAAATAAACTCTTGCAAAACCAGTGATGAGTTGGCAGTTATTTTTCTGCTGGACTGAAAGCAAACAAAGGGTTGTAACCTTGAACTACTATAATTTTTGTAAACAGAGAGGAAAGAATCATTAAGGCATTGAAGTAAGCAGTGAACGCAACTAAAATTAGAGAACAGGAAAGATAAGTAGGACGTTGGGACTCACACTAAAGTGATATGGGTGATACCAGGCTAGCACTTAAAAGTTCGGTGAGCTTGTGTCCTATCATTTTTATTGACTTGAAATATGGTGTGATGATTATTTTAAAAAATTTTATAATATAATTTATAAATATGTATCATATATGAATTTCAGAATTTAATGCTATAAAATACTCTTAGATCTGTGCTGTGAAAATTTTCTTCCATCATTCAGAAGATCCTTAAAGATCTTTCCAAGCCCTGAAGCTAGCACCATGAACATCAGTCATCATTATATTATGGGTATATTAAAGTGCTCAAATGCTCATTAACAAAGAACTAATAGAGTCCTGATAAATTCAGTTTTGCCATTTGTAGACCAAAAACAAGGGTCCTTTCCTTTTCGTACAAGGCAAGAGTCCATAGATACACACTACATCTCTGTTTCAGTAAAATAAAGCAGAGTGGAAAAAAAGGCCATACTTCCTCTGTGTGACACTTGGTTACAAACCGATTAAACAGCCTTACCTTTCAAAACAAGTGGTCAGTTGCTACATTTGGGATTCTGGAATATGTATATGTATATGCCTGGTGTATTCTCATATTGCACTCTAGAAATTTAATTTGTAGTTAAGCAGCCGCATATAAGTACCAAACTGAAGAGCTATATTTTATAACCTCTGAACATACACTTTGTTGTCTAACATTTAAAGCCCCAAGAAAATGCAAACCAAACTGAGGAATTGGGTTACTTTAGCTTATTGTGTGTGATTGCCTATTACTGACTAGGTAGGTAGGTAGATAAGTAGGTAGGGATGTAGATAGTTGATAGATAGATAGATAGATAGATAGATAGATAGATAGATAGATAGATAGATAGATAAACAAATATGTGTGTGTGTGTGTGTGTTCCTGTAAGATGTTAATGGTTTTGAATACGACTTTAGCTATAAGAATGCATGTTTGCTTTCTCTTGATTCACACAGAGCAGATGGATGCCTGACTGCCTGCTAATCCACAGCTGGAATGGTTTCAGCAGTTTCCACGTTGCTGGGTTAGAGTGGCTTTTCTAGTGGACTGAGAGGGCAGCAAAAGAGGGATATCATTATTCATCAGTATCCCATTGGGAGCACTGCCAGCAGAGATTAATTTTTTCTGTTATGCTTGTAAAACAAGCTCAGGTGGAGTCTCTAATCCTCAGGGCACGGGTGGCAGATCAAGGAAGATGCTACAAAGCTAGTTAATTTTCTGTTTCTGGGGGAAACAGAAGCTCTGTTAGATGTATAAATACATGATTGCAAATTTAAGTAGCTCAAATCCAAATGGGATCTTCCCAGACATCTGGTACTAAAAATCTCTATTTTTCTTTGTTGTCTTTAAATATAACTTCTTAAAAGTTTGCCCTGGAGCCAAAATATTAGTAACTAAATATTAGGGAGTAATTAATTTTATGGGTTAATAAAACATTTAATTTTTCCAAACATAAACAAAAGCAAACACTTCCTATTTAAACAGACTCAAAGTTAGATGCCTAAGGTACCCACTTAATTATTACCAGAAAATATGGCATTAGCCACCTGATTAGCAGGTTTTTTAAGTGTATGTTTAGTCTATTTTTAATACTTTTTTTAGTCTATTTTTAGTGCTTTTTATTTTTATTCTCTCAGTTTATAATTTCCATGGGACACCTGTTCTTGTATCTTGTAAGATCTATCACTGTGTTCATATTTTTGAGCAATAAATGTAGGCTTCAAAATGAAGTTAGGCACTATTTTTAACAAATACAAAATCACTAACACATTCAGAAATTACTGTCTTAAGATTATTTATCTTTAATAGTTTTTTCATTACAAAAATTAAATGTTTTCCAGGCCCGTTGTACTTTCTTTTGATTATTTTCAGTACAAAATGTCATCCATCAGTGGTACTTTTGTTTGGGTGTTTGCTTTTGTTTTGAGAAAATGACAGGAAGTATTTTGAAGCCAAGCCAGAAGACTAAATTTGTTGATTCTCAGGCCTTGTCATTTTTTGTTGTAAAGTTGGTTATGACTACGTGATAATGTATAGTTTCTAAAGTCATTCTGACTGCAGTGCCTGAAGAGAAGTGCCAAAGTGTTTTGTGAAGATAGCCCTCTGCAAATGTATTTATTACCCCTCAAGGTGTTCGTTTTGAACAGTGTGGCAAACATACATTCTCAGACATCTATTAAAATCAGCCCTGCCTGTGACTATAGTCACACCTTAAATACCTTTCTTTTAGTTAAGTTTTGGGTTTTAATAATGAGTCCAAATCAGGTTGTTTGATCCACAGCATTTTATAGTCTAAGGGCAGATGCACATTTTAAAAAGCTCTAAATAGAATTCAAAACTAGCACTTCACAGAAGAAGTTCCTACACGATGCAAGGTTCCTGAGGGTCAGGCAGGCTTTCCAGTTGCGAGGGAAGAGCCAGAGGAGTAATCAAGTCTCAGAAAGACTAGGGAGCTAACTGAGAAGTTAGGACGAAGCTCAGAGCCATTTCTTAAAAATAATTTATGCAGTAGTAATGATTACTAATGCATTTAAGTAATTGTTCCCCCAGACTGTACCAAGTAAGCCACCTCTCATTGTCAGTACCTTTTCCACTCAGAAGAAAAGATGTTGTCTTAAGTAATTTACCTAACTAAATAAGAAAACCCAAAACCCACAAATCTGTATCTCTCTTTATTTTACACATGTTTACCATAACTTCTTCAAACGTGTCTTCTCAGATAGGCCTTGCGAACGGTGTGATTAATTCTTGTAGTAGCTTTTGACTCTCCATAAGGATCACTGTTTCAAAAGAGAACAGGAGTTGTTTCCTGGTTTACTTCTTAACTTTAAGCAATACATTTCTGGATCAAAATAAAAAACTAGAATATTTATTGACTTTTTCAGAAATTTTAGAGATATCTATATTCTTTCCAAATCAGTGCACACTTTGCTTCATAGTGGAAAAATTCAAATGTACATTCATATATGCAAGCAGCCATTTCTGTTAGTTTCCTCTGAGAACCTAACTTTTTACATGTCAAATAAGTCAGAAGTTCCCTTAGAATATTTCAATAGATTTTAGAAAAGAAACTTTACTTAGTGAATAAAAGCAATAAAATCGAGTACATGTGGGACAATGTCCTGAGCTATTTCTGCAATACCACTAGGAGCCATCCAGCATACAGCTGCCTTTCTGTGGCTCCAGGTGCTGTGTACCACAGGTCGCTCATCTTCGGAACTCAGAACTTCAGAGACGTGTTTGTTGATTAGACATCTAGGAAGAATTTTTGAAATTGATGATGTTCCTTAAACTTTTTTAATTGTATTTTTCCCATTACCATTTAACTCTCTTATACTCTCTTCCACCTCCACCCACCTCCCTCCCCCCCCAATCACCACACTGTTGTCCGTGTCCATGAGTCCTTTATTCCTTTGTGCTCTAACCCACCAACCCCCAGCCATCCCCTCTCTACAGCTAACCACCTGCTACCTATGAGTCTGTCTCTATTTTGCATGTTAATTCCATTTACTCATTAGATTCCACATATGAGTGAAATCATATGATATTTGTCTTTCTCTGACTGGTTTATTTCACTTAATATATTCTCCAGGTCCATCCATGCTGTCACAAAGGGTAACTTTTTCTTTTTTATGGCCTAGTAGTATTCTATTACATAAATGTCCCATAGTTGTTTTATCTACTCATCTACTAATGGACACTTGGGCTGCTTCCAGACCTTGGCATTTGTAAATAATGCTGTGATGTACATTTGGGTGCTTATATTATCTCAAATTAGTGTTTTGGGATTCTTCAGATAAACCCCCAGAAGCAGAATCACTGAGCCATAAGGCAGTTCCATTTTTAATTTTCTGAGATAACACCATACTGCTTTCCACAGTGGCTGCACCAATATATACTCCCACCAACAGCGTAAAAGGGTTCCCTTTTCTCCACATCCTCACCAGCACTTACTGTTTGTTGATATATTAATGATAGCCGGCCATTCTGACAGGTGTGTGGTGATAATCTCACTGTGGTTTTAATTTCTCTGATTAGTGATGTTGAGCATGTTTTTATATGTCTCTTAGCCATCTGTATGTCTTCCTTGAAGAATACCTATTCAGATCCTTTGCCCATGTTTTCAGTTGTTTATAAGCTTTTATAAATTTTGTGTATTTTCTCTTATCAAATATGTCAGCAAATATGTCCTCCCATTCAGTGGATTGTCTTTTTTATTTTGTTGATGGTTTCCATTGCTGTGCAAAAACTTTTTAGTTCCATTTGTTTTTTTTTTTTCTTTTGTTTCCCTTGCCTGAGGAGATACATTAGAAAAATATTGCCAAAAGCAATGTCTGAGATTTTACTCAGACAATTTTACTATGTTTTCTTCTAGGAATGTTTATGGTTTCAGGTTTAACATTTAAGCCTTTAATCCATTTTGAATTTATTCTCATGTTTGGCATAAGAAGGTGGTCTAGTTTCATTTTTCTGCCCCTATCCAATTTTTCCAACACCATTCATTGAATAAACTATCTTTAGCCCATTGTATCTGCCGTCTTCCTCTGTGAAATATTAATTGAGTATACAAGCATGGGTTTACTTCTGGGCTCTCTATCCCATTCTGTTGATCAGTATGTCTGTTTTTATGCCAGTACCATGCTGTTTTGATTACTATGCCTTATAGTATAGTTTCGTATTAGGTAGTGTGATTCCTCCAACTGTGTTCTTTCTCAGGATCACTGTTGCTATCCAGGGCCTTTTGTGGTTTGAAATATTTGTAATTTTTCAAATTTTTGAAATATTTATTCTAGTGCTGTGAAATAAGTCATTGGTATCTTGATAGGAATTGCATTGAATGTATACTATAGATTGCTTTGGGTATGTGGACATTTTAATGATATTAATTCTTCCTATCCATGAACACGGTATGTGTTTCCCCTTATTTGTATCTTCTTCAGTTTGTTTCTTCAGTGTCTTATAATTTTCTGTGTACACATCTTTTACATCCTTGGTTACATTTATTCCTAGGTACTTTATTCTTTCTGAATCACTTGTGAATGGGTTTTTTTGTTAGTTTCCCTTTCTAATAGTTCATTATTGGTATATAAAAATGTAACTGATTTCTAGGAATTTATTTTATATCCTGCTAGTATACTGAATTCACTTATCAGTTCTAGTAGTTTCTTGGTGAAGTCTTTAGGGTTCTCTATGTATAATATCATGTTGTCTGCAAATAATGGCAGTTTTATGTCTTCCTTTCCATTTTGCATTCCTTTTATTTCTTCTTCTTGTCTGATTGCTATGCTAGGGCCTCCAGTCCTGTGCTTAATTAGAAAAGTGAAAGTGGACACCGCTGTCTTGTTCCCAGTCTTAAGGGGAATGCTTGTCATTTTGCCCATTAAGGATGATGCTGGCAGTAGGTTTGTCGTATATGGCCTTGATTATATCTAGGTTTGTCCCCTCTATTCCCACTTTACTAAGAGTTTTTATCATAACTGGTGCTGGATTTTCCCCAATGCTTTTTTTTATCTATTGATATGATCATGTGACATTCATCCTTCATTTTGTTTGTGTGGTGTATCACATTTATTGATTTGTGAATGTTGTGCCAACCTTACATCCTGGAATAAATCCCACTTCATCATGCTTTTTAATTTATTAATATTTGCAAACTATCCTGAGAAACAACCATTTATAAAAATTAAAGATTATATTTCTATTAATAGTGATAATACTATCCAGATAGAACTCTGGGATATATTTGAATGTGTTCAAATATGCAGATTTATATATACATTATGATTTGAAATACAGAATTTTTTTACCAAGCGTGTCATGTCCAGCCTCATGGGACACTGTGTTAGACATTCAGTTTGTTTGGAACAGATTTAGCATAATTTAATACGGATGTATAGAATTACTGCTACTCCTTGATTTCAAATGGGGTTATATCCCAATAACCTCATTGTAAATTGAAAAAGTCAATAAATCAAAATGCATTTACTACACTTAAGCTACCAAACATCACACACTAAAGGACCAAATTTAGATCATATTCACAGACTAATTATTTGGGAGCTTTGTTTCATCATTGTACTAAATAAGATTGAAAGAGTCAAAGAAAGGAAGTGTTAGAGAACTAAGGATGCTAGTCCCTATAAAAATCCACTGAAATTTAACATGCTAAAAATAGTCTAATTTTTGCCCTGGCCATTGTGGCTCAGTGGATTGAGCACTGGCCTCCAAACCGAAAACTTGCTGGTTCAATTCCCAGCCAGGGCACATGCTTGGGTCACAGGCCAGGTTCCCAGTTGGGGATATGTGAGAGACAACCAATCTATGTATCTCTCACACATGGGTGTTTCTCTCCCTTTCACCCTCACTTCCCCTCTCTCTAAACATAAATAAATAAAATATTTTTAAAATGTTTTTTAAAAGACTAATTTATATTGAAGATTTTATCTTAAAAAGTAAAACTAAAATCTGTGGAGAAGTGTTCATTTACTTTTCTATTCAAGAAACATTGAAATTATAGCTTACCTATTTGCTAATTCTTAAAGGCTGAATCAGATTGGCTTTGTTAGTTGTGACTTTTTTGAGAACACACTATTTTTCTAAAATAATTATATGCATCACAGTATAATACTTTTTACTTTGGGCTTAGGTTTTAGCACACAATCATAAAGAAAAATTTTTTTCAAAAATACACTTAAAGACGTCATTAGTTTTCCCAGTAACCTTATCTCAATCCTTTAATATTGAGATAATTTGCTTTTGAATACTTATGTTATCACCATGCTTATGTATTTTTCTTTTTCATTTGTTAGTCAACCTAACTGTGCCTGATTCTCATTTCCATATTTGGATTTGCATATTACTCAAACAATTTATCCAGCATCACTTTTATTCACTTAATGAAATAATGAGTCTTATTCAAGATGTTTAGTTTCACTTTACTATCATTTTAAAATTGTTTTACATTTATTGTTGAATTGACTTTATACAATTAGATTAATGGAGTTGTTGGCTGATAGCAAGAGATAGATGATAATATTCCATCAGGGGAATGCTTGATGACTAATTTTTAATTGGTTGAAATATTTAAGAATATTATGATTTTTGCTTTCTTGCACAACTTTTCAGCTATGGGGACTTAGATAATGAATACTCAGATAACAAAGACCCCCACACAACAGAAAGAACATGACTTTGGTTTATTATAACTACACCGCCATCATTAGGATAACTGTTTTATTCTCTCTCAGTCTGTTTTGTTATAGCAAAATAGGAAATGATGATACTTTTTCTCCACAGAGTAATTGTTGTTTTTAATATATAGTAAATTGATGAAAGGACTCCGCAAACAGTTAAGCACTGTTGTAATATTCTTATACCACACTGAATGGAATCAATTTACCTTTGGAATGATGAAGAAAAATGGTCAAATTAGATATACAGAAGAAAAGAAATTGCATTTTTTACTTGATATTGGTCCATTTATTCTTCATTTTTAACTAGAAAAAGAAAAATAAGCCTTTGTGTAAATATTTATGTATCAAATTTTTATGAATCATCTACAGAATGTACTAGGCACTAAAAAGTTGGTTCTTTTCATTATCAAATGATCTGCTGCAGCTTCCCAGGAATACTCCAAACTTCAGATGGTAGGCAGCACCCATTTTTTCTACTCAAAGCAAAAAAATCTACCTACAGCGACTAAAAACTGGGCAAGTACCAGACAAACCTCCAGAGCCCAGGCAGCAGCACTGTCTCCTCTCTGAGCCTGCCCCCACACAGAGCCACAAAACAGTGAAGCAGATTGCCCCAAACAGTTTATAGGTGCCTTTTCTACAATAGGCCATGCTACTAAGACAAGGAGTCAAAGCAGCTCTACCTATTACACAGAAGTGAATATGAGGAGGATGCCAAATTGAGGAGACAGAGAAATAATGGCCCAAATGAAAGAACAGAACAAGGTCCCAGAAAAAGAACTAAACAAAATGGAGATAACCAGCCTATTAGATACAGAATTCAAAACACTAGTGATCAAGATGCCCAAAGAACTCATTGAGTACTACAACAACATAAAGGATGAAATGAAGGATACACTAAGTGAAATAAAGAAAAGTCTACAGGGAACAAACAGTAAAGGAGAGGAAGCTGGAATCCAAATCAACAATTTAGAACATAAGGAAGAAATAAACATTCAACCAGAACAGCAAGAAAAAACAAGAATTCATAAAACGAGGATAGTATAAGAAGCCTCAAGGATATCTCCAAACATACCATCATCTGAATCATTGGGATGCCAGAAGGAGAAGTAGAAGAGCAAGAAATTGAAAACTTATTTGAAAAAAAATAATGAAAGAAAAACTTCCTTAATCTGGCAAATGAAATAGACATACAAGTCCAGGAAGCACAGAGAGTCCCAAACAGATTCAACCCAAAGCGGACCACACCAAGACACATCATAATTAAAATTCCACAGGTTAAAAATAAAGAATCTTAAAAGCAGCAAGAGAAAAGCAGAGAGTTACCTACAAAGGAGTTCTCATGAGACTATCAGCTGATTTCTCAAAAGAAACTTTACAAGCAAGAAGAGACCAGGAAGAAGTATTCAAAGTAATAAAAAGCAAGGACCTACAACCTAGACTACTCTATCCAGCAAGGCTATCATCTAGAATGGAAGGGCAGATAAAGTGCTTCCCAGACAAAGTAAAGCTAGAAGAGTTCATCATCACCAAGCCATTATTACATGAAATGTTAAAGGGACTCATTTAAGAACAAGAAGATCAAAACTATGAACATAAAAATGGCAACAGATTCACAACTATAAAGAACTTAATGTAAAGAAACAAACTAAGCAAACAACCAGAACAGCAACAGAATCAGATATGGAGATCATTTGGAGGGTTATCAGCTGAAAAGGGGGATGGGGAAGGAAAGGGGAAGAGGTACACAAGCATAATTGGTAGGTACAGAATTGTCAGGGGGGTGTTAAGAACAGTATAGGAAATGGAGAAGCCTAAGAACTTATATGCATGATCCATGGACATGAACTGTGACAGGGGCAGGTGGGGGATTACTAGAGAAAAGGGTGTACCGGGAAGAGAGAGGCAAAGGAGGAAAAATTAGGACAACTCTAATAGCATAATCAATGAAGTATATTTTTAAATAGTAAATAAAAGTAAAGGATGGGGAAAGATATACCATGAATATCATAAAATAGCTGGACTACATTATGCTGAAGTCAGTGGCTATTACTAACATCAGACCAAAAAAGACTTAAAAATTTTTTTAATAGAGAAAGGGAACATTTTACAATAATAAAAGTCATCAGGACAATATACCAATTATAAACATATTTCCACCTAAAATTAAAGTCCCAAGTACATGCACCAAAAGTGGACCACACCAAGACACATCATAACTAAAATGCCACAGAACTGAAGGGAGACATAGTTTAACACTAACAGTTAAAGACTTTAAAAATGCACTTTCTAGAATGGATAGAGCTGGACAGAAGATGAACAAGGACATGGAAGACTTGAACAACACTACAAACCACCTAGACCAAACAGACCTCTAATAGAAGAGTTCAGTCAATAACAGAGTGCACATTCTTCTCTGGTGCATTCGACCCCTCTCCAGGATAGACCAAAAGCTGGGCTACAAAACATGCCTCAATACATTTAAAACAATTGAAATCATAAAACATGTGTTCACCAACCACAATGGAATTAAATTATAAATCAATAACAAAAGGAAATTTGGAAATTTTACAAGTGTAGAAATTAAATAACAGTCTACTAAATAACCTTCCAACTTAAGAAACTGGAAAAAGAAGAGCAAGCAGAAGGAGACATAAAGATTAGCATTCACATAAATGGAATAGAGAATATAAAAACAGTAAAGAAAGTTAGTGAAACCAAAAGCTGGTTCTTTTTAAAAAATCAAGAAAATTAACAAATCTTTAGCTATACTATCAGAAAAAATACAGATAATATTCAAATCACTAAAATCACTAATGAAATGGAAGACTTTACAGAGGTAAAAAGAATAAGGGAACACTATAAACAACTATATGCAAAAAAATTATATAATGTAGGTGAAGTGGACAAATTTCTAAAAAGAGAAACTTCCAAAACTGACTGAAGAGGTAGAATATCTAAATTTGACCTATAACAAATAAAGAGATTGCAATAGTAATGTTAAAACTTCCACCTAAGAAAAGCCCAGGCTCGGATGCCCTCATTGATGAATTCTATGAAACAGTCTAAGAGTTATTGGCAATTCTATACAAATTCTGTCAAATATATAAGGGATAAACACCTCCCAACTCATTCTATTAGGCCAGCACTATCCTGACTTCAAAACCAGACAAGGACTAATGTTCCTTGTGACTGTAGATGTAAAAATCTTCAACAAAATATTAGTAAACCAGATCCAGCAGCAGAGTAAAAGGATTATACACTATAACCAAGTGGGATCCATCCCAGGAATGCAAGGTTGATTTAACATTCAAAAGTCAATTAATGTACCTCAGTAATTCACATATTAATATAATAAAGAACAAAAACTTCATGATCTTCTCCAGAGACACAGAAAGAAATATTTGACAGTATCTAACACCTTTTCATATAGAAAACACTCAACAAAGTAGAAATAGAAGGAAACTTTCTCAAACTGACAAACCATAGCTGCCTTGGCCAGGTGGCTTAGGTGGTTCAAGTGCCCTGATGTGCACCCAAAGGTTTGGGTTGGACTCCCAGTCAGGGCACTTACCCAAGTTGTGAGTTCAGGCTCCGGTTGGGGAGCATACAGAGGCAAGCAATCAGTGTTTTTCTCTCCCATTGATTCTATCTCTTTCTCTCTCTCTTTCTGTACCCCCTCTCCTTCCCTCCCTCCCCACCTCTTCCCTCCCCCTCTTCTCCTGTCTCTAAAAATCAATAAACATTTCCTTAGGCGAGTATTAAAAAAATAAATAAACAACTAATATACTAAATGATGAAAAACTAGATGCTTTCTCCCTAAGATCAAGAACGAGGCAAGGATGTTTAGTCTTACCATTTCTATTCAACTTGTCCTGGAGACTCTAGCTAGGGCAACTAGGAAAGATAAAGATATCAAAGGCATCCAAATTGGAAAAGAAGAAGTAAAAGTATTTCTAAGCCTAAGGAATTCACCTTAATACTTTTAGAGTTACTTTTAAAATTTTAGCAAGGTTTCAGGATACAAAATTGAAACACAAAAATTAGTGGTATTACTGTACACTAGAAATGAACAATATGAAATAATAAAACATCCATTTACAATAGCATCAAAAATAACAAAATACTTAAAAATAAATTTAACCAAGTATAAGACTTGTGCACTGAAAACTACAAAACACTGTTGAAAAAAATTAAAAATCTAAATGAGTGAAGAGCTGCCCCATGTTCACGAATCAGAAGACTTAATATTGTTAAGATGACAATACTCTGCCTATTCATCTACAGATTCTACACAATCCCTTTCTAAATCCCAGCTAATTTTTTTTGCAAAAGTTGCAAAGCTGATACTATAATTCATCTGGAAATTGAAGGGACCCAGAATACACAAAGTAGTTTTAGGGATTAAGAAAAAGAGCAAAGTTGGATTCATACTTCTTTATTTCAAACTTTACTACAAAGCTAGCATAATCAAAATAGTATGGTGCCAGCAAAAGAGTAGACATAAAATAAAATCGAGAATCCAGAAATAAACCTCTATATCACCAATCCCACTGCTGGGATTATACCCTGAGGACCTTGAATCACCAATTCAAAAGAACCTATGCACCCCAGTGTTCATGGCAGCACTATTTACAGTAGCCAAGTAAGTGCTGGAAGCAACCTAAAGTGCCCATCAGTAAAGGAGTGGATCAGAAGACTGGTACAGTTACACAATGGTTATGGTCAATTGATCTTACACCAGGGTGCCATTACAGGAAAATGGAGAAGGAATAGTCTCTTTAATAAATGTTACTAACATAATTGTATATTTACATACTAAAAAATAAATTGGGATCCTTTCTTCAAACTACACACAAAAATTGCCTCTAAATTGCCCATAGATCTAAATGTAGGAGCTAAAACTGTAATACTTTTAGAAGAAAACATAGTGTAAATTTTCCTAACCTTGAGTTAGGTTATGGCTTTTTTAAATTTTATTATCCTCACCTGAGAGCATGCTTATTCATTTTAGAGGGCAGGGAGTAAGAAAAAGAGAGAACTACCGATACGAGAAATATCAATCAGTTGCCTTGCACGCACCTTGACTGGGGACTGAACCCACAACCCAGGCATGTGCTCTTACCAGGAATGAAATCCATGACCTTTATGTTTATGGGACAATGCTCCAACCAACTGAACCACACCAGCCAGGACAGGTTATGGCTTTTTACATAAAACACCAAAATACAAGCAGTAAGAGAAAGATATGGTTAAATTGGACTTCATCAAAAAAGCTCTTGTGTTACAAATGATACCATCAAGAAAGGGTAGCCCACTGAATGCAAAAAGGTATTTGCAAATCATACAAGGGTGGAATAAAAGTAGTTTATAGTTGTTTGTCTGGAAAAAGACATACAGGTTATGATTATTACAATGGCTTTATTAATTCAAAAGAATGTCACAATGGCACAGTGCTCTTAGGTACAATCTCCTAAGTCTCAAATTGCCAGCTTCATTATTTACACATTCTTATAGTTTACTTCCTATACTCAAGCACACTTGGGCACAGGATTCTTTAACCTATTTTTGCCTACCCCTGTACATCTTTTAAAATAAACTTGCACCCAGAATATATAATGAATTTTTTGTCTCAATAATAAAAAGACAAATGGCTCAATTTAAAAATGCTCAAAGGGTCTGAATAGACAGTTCTCCAAAGAAGAAGAATGAAAGGCTAATCAGCACATAGAAAGATGGTCAATGTCATCAGCTATTAGGGAAATCAAAACCACAATGAGACACCACTGTATACCCACTAGGATGGTTATAATAAAAAAGACAGACAACAATAAATACTGGCATGGATAAGGAGTTCCTGGAAGCCAGACACATTGCTGGTGGGAATGAAAATGGTGTGGCCACTTTGAAAAACAGTTTGCCTGTTCTTCAGAATGTTAAGTGAAATTGCCATTTACTGCACCATTTTCACTCCTAGGCATCCCTGAGATCTGCAAAGGGATTGAAACATGTTCAGACAAAAACTTGTACTAGAGTGTTCATAGCAGCATTATGCATAATAGTCAAAAAGTGGGAACAACCCCAATGTCCATTAAGTAATGAATAGATAAAATGGACAACAGTTGATTCTCACAAGCTAGCTCTCATACCCCACTGGTTCTCCCCCCCATAGCTGTTTTGTTGTAGAATTTTCTCAGTAGTGCTCTTGATATTGTTTCTTATAAACTTTAAAATAATTTTTAACCAAAAATAATGCTCTTCTAAACATGTGTAAGTCACCCTTAGTGTGGGGAGAGGAAGAGACCTCTTTATTCGATTTTACCATCCTCTTCAAATTACCATCTTATTTTTTATTCCACTTACTGCCCAAATAAAAAAAAAAAGAGAGAGAGAGAGAGAGATCTCAACCTGCTGTTTCCATTTTATTTTTTCCCATCCATTCATTCTTACTTTCCCATAATCTGGATTACTGTCATTTGACATTTTCAGGGGTCTCCAGTGCCCTCCCAGTTACCCAGTGCTGCAGTCTTGTCTTACTGCTCGTTCTCTTGGATCTTTTTCGAGTGTTTGACATTAGTTACTTCTTGATCCTCTTCATCTTTAACGTGTGCTTTCACATCATACCTAGTTCTTTTTCTTACGGGTTTGACATTGGCTCATCTTCCTGTGCCTACCTCTAGATATTCTCCAAACTTTTTTTCTTGGTTATCTACTTTCCTCTGTACTCCCTGTCTCAGGTCACACCACAATTATAGTTTAATATATTACCTTTAAATAGATGAACCTCACAGCCTACTCACAGTCTTGACCTCCTGTGTGCCCCAGTTCCACACTTCTGTTTGCTCAGCGGATATTCCCACTTGGTTGTCCCTCTGTGACCCACACCCAGAATGTCTCAATCTTGTTCTTCATTATTCCCAGAAGACTGAGGGTTCTGGTCATTATCTTACTTGTCGGTTTTATTTGGATTCTTTCATACCCCTGAGATGATTTCCTTGGAATAAATCATGGCTCCTTCTTTTCTCCTCCCCAGTTTCACATCATAATCTAGTTACCAAGACCATTCAGTCCTTCCTTTATAATTTTTTCTCAAGTTTCTCCCTTTAAAAAAAATATGTTCACACTTTAGGTCTTGTCTGGATTCTCATCTCCCCACTCCTAAACAACTGTGCTCAACAGTCTCCCTAGTCCTCATCTTACTTTATATGCTCTGTCCTGTTTAATCCACCCAACTCATCCCTACCACTTTATGTTTTACAACACCACTTGCTTCATTTCTCCCCTCAAAAATCCAGTATGATGTACATAATAAAGCATCATTTCCTTAACCTGACTGCCAAGGCCCTCCACAGTCTTCCTTTTTAACCTGCACCTTCCATTAGACTCTTACAGATCCGCCCCCCTTCTCCTGATTCACGTTCTTACTCTCCCCCGTAAAAACGCTGTACGTGTACTCAGTTTCACACCTTTGCTTATGGCTCCCACCTAGATAATGTGTATCACGTTCATCCGTCCACCCTGGCTTAGCTCCCTCCTAAAATATTTTCTTATTCAGATGTAGTGATTATTACCTTTCTAAATGCATGACACCAGTGTGTTTGTTTCATCATTTGTCAGTCACTCTTATATTTATTATCTTGTGATATTTTTTGTATGTTGGACTGCCTGATATTTCATTTTTAGATTTATTTTTTTTGTATTGTAGTTCGTAATTGCTAGAAGAAAAATATTTAGTAGTTATTTAAATAGAAATGTCTTAATGTTTCCATTTTGGAGATTTTGTTTATTTGTTTTATATTTGATATAATCTCACAGCCCACAAAAATGGAAATTATAAAGTCACCCTAATAAATATATGAAGGTAAATGCAGAAGAAAAGTGATAAGAAAAAGTTAGTTTAGCTTTTAAAGATAGATTACAAAGTGTGACATTTAACCATTTACAAGTACTATATTTTGCTGTTAATTTAGTTATTCCCTTTTAGGACTCAGAGCTGTTAGCCAACCTCAAGACTTTTATTTCTTAGGAGGAGAATATCTAAACATTGTTAAGCTATAAGGCATTTTTATTATATCTTTGAAAACTGAGGAATTTTTTTCAAGTTTCATCAAAGAGCAATTTTTTAAGGACTTAGCTATAAATCCTGGGAAATAGAAGTTTCTGATGGAATTCTTATCACTGAAATTATTTTAGGCACAACAGGCCTGCTGGTACCCACTATTGTAAGATCCCTTAAAATCCAGCTGTCATCCAGGTGGTCGTTCTTACAATGGAATGAATAAGGTGTTGTTTCTTGTTCATATTTATTTTTTGGCAAATGATTCTGTGTTTGACCTAATTGGTTGAAGGCCAAACATGCATCCATAAGTTTAAAACATTGATATAAATCAGACACATAGGTCTTGAAAGGAAATACACAAAAATCTATGAGTAATTTCAATGATATCCATTAGTATTTACATTTTTGTCATCTGTATATAATAAAATTATTTTGATATTTTATTTAGTGAAGTAAATCGTGTACCTATTAGAAAAAAATATATATGATTATTACAGAATTAACTATATCTTGTTTTATCATTTTCCAGTAAGTGTTTTATAACCAAGGCTTTTTGTTTTGTTTTGTTTTTTAACTTTTTCTTTAACTTAAAATGTTAAGTTCATTCTTCATATATCTTTCACTGAATTTTGAGGTCATTATATGTTCCGTGTAAGTCTGATTTATAGTATCTTTTTTTTCCAAGATTTACTTTATTCAGTATAGTAGCGTAAAATTTATTTTGTTCTAATAGATAATTTTAATAAAAGTACAAATCATAAGTTAAAAGCCATACTAATTATATATTTGATTTAAAAAACAAGTTATGTCACACTCTGTTTTAGTAGGTTAATGATTAATAAAAGGTAATCTGAAATAAAGATAAAGATATGAGGCATATTTTCTTATCCCTTAATATATCTGGACCTAGCTTGGTAAGTACAAGCTTATTTTTAAAATAGCATTATAAAATACATAGTATACAATTAATTTAGTACTCTGGAAAGACACAGAAATCAAACAGGGTTCCTATCAGGGAAATTTACTGAAATGTTTTTTCTACAGCTTCAGTGGCCAAAAGACAGCACTGGAATGTGAGAAACTAATTTTGGTTTGTTTTAACGCCTCAGAATGTTACAAATTAATCAAGTGCTACTTAAAGTCTAGAACTCATTAACTTTGTAAGTTTTCCTTTTCCCATGACAGACATTAAGTTATAGCATAAAGCTTCTTTAGTCTCTCACGTTGGTCAGGCTGCCATGTGCACTGCACAAGTGCCCTCTTACCTACTGTTTAGTGAGTTCAGTATAGACAGTGAAGGCACACAGAAGTGCCAGTGTGCTGTTACGTCATGCTTGCATGAGACAAGCATGAACCCATTCTGGCTGTTTCTTACCTTGGTAATCTGCTTAGGTAAAGCTGACTCTTATAGTTAGTGCACCTGAAAGAAAAACAGCAGCATAAATACACTCACATACACATGCACACTCATACAAAATTCATTGTTCACACTCTTTCACTAAAGAAAAAACTAACATAGATTGTAAGTATTTAATAAGCTTCTGATTGAATAAAGCTCCTGGAGCCCTAAGCTAATCACTGAAAGACATCTCTGCAGTGTACATTTGCCATTTGTTCTTGGGAAACAAGAAGTAAGTTAGTGATGCGGTGGTGTGAATAAACCATTATGTAAGAGTGTGCATCCCCAGGAAACTCATACCAATGGAAATATGCAAGCAGAATGTAGTGGCGTACATACATACATATTTTTTTATTTTTTTCTCTATGTGAAGTAGCTGAGGTTATGGCATTTGTGGGACAGATTCAGGTTTGTGATGAAAAGGGGAACAAAATGAAAACTATTGAACAGCAGGGCCCATTTGATGTGATTATGAAAGATGTTTCTTTATTCTGTTTTTTTCTTTTGCAATCTAAAAACAGTAGCAGGGGGTTGCAAGCAGAGTTCATCATAGGTTGTCAATCACTGTCATTTAACGTTTGCAGGGAAAGACATCTTTATTCAAGGACAGCTGGGCAAATCAGAGACATAGATTTGCAGTTAGTGGCCTGTCCAGCCAATACTAAACAAACAAGGACTGGGTAGACAGACCAGCCTCTCACATAAAAACATAATGGACTCCACTGACCTCGCTGCCCTCCATTCAGCTTCAATCCAAGTTGCATAAAAGCTTCACTGCCCACTTTCAATTTCCTTTAATTACCTACATGGTGTAGATAAGAAAATGAACCTCACTTATAGTCAGTGATCACACACAGGAAATTAACTAGACAAGTTGTTTAAAATTAGACGAGTAATTTGGAGGTAAATAGAGTGTCTTACTGAGGAAGAAGTGTCTAGAAAGGGTTTTTGTTTGCTTATTTGTTTTTAAGCAGGGATTTTGTTTTACTTATTCTTTCCGCTGATCCTGAAATTGCCACCTTTTTAATCATTTTGAACTAAGTAAGAAATCTTTTTAAATATTCTGAAACGTCCAGAATAAAATATTTGAAAGAGGTAAGAGCTAAGTAAACAGGTGAAGCAAACATGCCACATTCTAAAGAGCTTAGAAAAATTGTAAATTGGAATTCCAGGGACAAACGATCATGGTTTTCACAGGAGGTTCTAGCAGAGCATTGGAGGATTAAGTAGCAGTTGTCTTAAGTCAGTCTTCATTTTAAACTGCTTCTCAAGTCCCTAATCACCACGCACAAAAATGAAAAATGCCGATTTTTTAATTTATCCTAATTTATTTTTTAAAAAATCTGTATTTTATGTGTCATTCTTGTGGTTCATAGTACTTGAGTTTTTATTAGAAAATATTGTATGGTTTCAAAGTAATATAACTTTCTATAATACTTTTCCATCAGAAAAGTTTTACCAGATGTACAATATAAATGATTCATTCTTTTCACTGTCTTTCCACAGTATTTTGAGTTAATTCACTAAAATACATTGAAAAGAGCATATTTCCCTATCACACACTGATGTGCTTTTGTGAACATTTAATTAATATGGATTTAAAAGAAACCTAGCTGGAGATTGGAGGCTAAAGCCTGCAGTACCAAACATGTAGTTCAAGAGGACAAAATTCCTGAGTCTTAATCTTTAATGTGACTCTCTCTTACATTATGAGAACATTGTCTTGCAAAGAGCCACTGTTTTTGTAACACAATTACAGAAAAATTACATGATTACTTGGTTGAGATTAATGTGCCATTACTAGTAAAGCACCAGTAAAAATGTATATAGATACAGTTTCTTTGAATAGTATTTAAGAATCCTATTTTTAATGAATGAATTAAATGTTATTTTAGGTAGTGAAGTGTATGCACGTAATTATAAACAAAAATTTGCAACTGAAACCTACAGGGCAAAACTCAAATAATTGAAACTTAAACCTCAGTTAGCATCCTGTATGGTATCAGATGTAAGGATTATTATAATAATAATAATGCCTGACATGTATACCAAGTCTTACAGTGCTTAAATGTTTCATAAACACTATCACATTGAATGCTCACACCAAATCCCAATTTAAGATGAGGAATTTGGGACTTAGGGAGGTTCACTTACTCTCAGAAGGTCACATAGCTTGTAAATGGCAGAGCTGAAAATCCAGCTGTTGTATCAACTCCGAGATTCAGTGTTCTCTCTGCCTCCTCGCACCATGCCATTGCACCCTCGTGATCTCTCTAGAATAAGGGGATGGGTTACAACTGCATTCTTTGGACTCCCCTTAAATTCAAACACTGGGAGCAGAAAAGGAGGGATCCTCAAAGGAAGCAATAGCTTTTGATGAGACCTCTGTTAATTATGGGTATGTTTTAACTACAGAGGCTATTATGGATTTGATGTTATATAAAAATTTATAAATCAAACATCAGCTCCTTTGAAGATCTCAAAAAAATTGCCCGTGTCAAATTTAATAATGAAAAAGACATTACTTATTAAAAGCATATGTTAAATAATGAAATCTATGTAGGCTCATTCTAATGACTATTCTCCTATAATAGTGTCCCTCTTTTTCAATTCAAGTTTGAATCTTAACCTATCACTCTTCCCTTTTCTATTTAAAAATAATAATTTTTTACTCTAATTCAGCTAGGTCATAACCTGACCACTCTTATTATTTGTACCTCTCCCTCCTTAGACTTGTTCAGTTGTCATTTTACATTTTTTCACAGTTAAGTTTGGTTACGGTCTGGCTCCCCAACCTAACTATAAACCTTTCTTTGTAAGAGTAGGGGGTCTTTTCTGCTTTTGTTCGCCATTAATACCCAACAATATGCTGAGTAAAGGAATAACTCAGCACAATAAGACAAACCTTGTCCATTGTAGTTATTAAAATATTTTTATTTTCATTAAAGTGTATAGTTTTTGCAAAGAAATTATGAACCCATTTGTTTAAAAAGATTGCTTTATGCACTGAGAAAAGACATCATATCATCCTGATATGCCAAGGTCACGGGTTTGATCCTAGTCAGGGCACATATGAGAGTCGACCAATGAATGCATAATAACTAAATGGAATAACAAATTGATCTCTCTCTCTTTCTTTGTCCTTTTGTCTCCTTCTGAAATCAATAAAATCAATAAATAAATTTTTAAAAAGATCTGATGACCTCCTTATTAGTCGTAGAAGGATTTCTCTACTGCATAGCATTTTTTCCAACCTAAAAGGTATTCAGCTGTTAGCAGACTCATCTGATACTGATACTGCTGGCAGTGAGCAAAATCACAGTCCTAGTGAAACAGGGGATTAAAACCGTAAATCAGGTAATTCAAGCAGAACTGGCACAGTTTGGAGAACAGTGGAGTCACATCTGACATGGAGTTTAGGTTCTAATATAAGCAAATACAACATAAAGCACTAATGATCAGATTTGCCTAAAAGCACAGTAAGCATGGTTGTGAGTAGACAGCCCTGTTCAGGTATGCTGCTTCTCAGGGAGTTCAACACCGCTAGCTTTTCCTTTGGCACTGGAGCAAGTCATCGTTTCTTTAGTTTAGCACCAAACGAAGTAGTTGGCTTGAATGCGGAAATCATGCTTTATGAAAAACATGCATCTCTGAGTGCTAGAACCATACATCACAGACGATGTTCACACTTGCAGAGGCGTTTGGGAACTGAGACATGAAAATGCCCAACTTATATTGTTATCAATCAATCAAGACTAATCAACTTCTCTCTCTTTTCCCTCTCTTCACTCCTCCTTCTCACCCTCCCTCTGAACTGCCTCTCCCTCGCTCAGTTTAGGGAAGGGGATGTATAATGTATATAATCAAATTTAAACAAGATTCTACTGAGGAAAGTGGATTATTTAGCTAATACTGTTAATTATGCTTTCAGCCAAATTCTTACTTTCCCCATAATTTTATTTTAATTGAACTTTTCTTGTAATTTGTAAGTCTAAACCTATTCCTGCATATCACAAACCGGAGAGCCAATTCAGTTTGCAGTATTAAAATTGCTAAGTGATTTCCTTCTGGCAAAAGATCAGAAGATGTGTTTTATGAACAGTAGAAAGAAATGTAAATATGAGTAATTTTTAGACTATGAAACAGTTAAAGCTGCTCTCTTCTTCCCCCATCTCTACCTGTCTGGTTTTTTGCCTTCTCGTTCAGTGTATTTTGCATGCTTGACAGAAATCTCCCGCTCACTCTCTTCTCAACTCCTCTGTTATTAACAGCAGCTTCATTCTCCTCATCCCTGCAGCTTAAACCTTAGACCCTCCTGATCTGTTTCTGTGGATCTGTGTGTTCTGTTTTCTCTGCAGGGAATGCAGGGCCCCTCTCTCCCTCTGTCCTCTCCTACGGACTGTTCTAAGCCTAGAACAAACACTGCCTCTTTGGGGAACTTTCCAACGCATCCAATTCACTTCAGTGCTCTTCTCTGATTAACGAACAGTATTCTTAAAATAATTATTTGTATAAATTGTTTGCCTTGACATCGTTTTAATTTCCTTGAAGGAAAATTAAACGTGTTTTAGATCTGAACCATCCTTTTTCTTACCTGCTATTCCATTTTTCTTAAGCCCTTTGTTAAGGCTGGGATAGGTGAGCAGTGTCTGAGAGAGACTTGGTTGGAGCCCAGATATTGGATTGACATGGGTCAGTAAGGAGGTGACATTTCACCTGAAATTCACCTGAAGTAGAGCATAATAGCACTGTCATTGTAAGTAGTCCTTCTTTTTTGGCAGATAGCCTCAGAGAAAACAGGAAAGTGCTGACATAACCTATTTGAAGAAAACCAAGATGACACGTGGGGCAAAGCATTAGTAACTGCTAATGTGTCCGCACACACTTCTTAGATAAAGCAGCCCAAAGGGTGAAAACAGTGCTCGAAATAGCGTAGAGTGACTGTGATAGTTTTGACAACTGCAAAACAAAGTAAGGCAAAATACATAATTTTAAATATTTCCAGTTCAGTTAAACAGAATGTTGCAAGTAGTCATTAAAGATATTTTTTCCAGCATACTGTTTAAACAATTGAAAGTACTTCACACAGCATTTCTCAGTCCCATGGACTCCCTATTTTCCCTCCCCCTGCATAGACTGTCCCCAGCACACTTTTCACTTCTCTGTTCATCTGGTTAGTATCTGCCCAACCTCTGAGTCTTAGTTTATCTGCCTTTCTTTCAGGAAACCATCATAACTTGGTCAGATTTCTTTGCTAAACTTTCTCATGCATCCATACATTTCTTCTTTACAGCACTTGCCAGCATATCAAATTTTCATTTACTTATGTGATTGAATAATGACTATCTCCCTCGTATGGTAGATATGCAACAAATATTTATTTAACTGAATTTATATAGTCTGAATTCGTATTACAAGGAAATAACACTGTCATCAATACCCTTTTTATTAGTGCTTTTATACTATATTCTTAGCATATAGTAAAGGCACAGGTTTCTGAAATTGTAAATCAAGCAAGAAAAGGTGAAGATATATATAAGTAGAATATTCTAAGTGTTTCATATTTACTGAATTCCAAATAATAAAATCTTAAAGGGCTCCATCATACAGTCTGGCTTCATAGGCAAGATCCTATGCCTATCAGATTCAAATCGGAACTTACGTGGCAGCCCTCCGTGAGCTTCCACTCCCCCAGCTCCCAGGCTGACCTCTTCCGCAGGCAGCCACCAGCCTGCCTTCCCTCACTGTGGATTAGTTGACATTTTCTAGAATACTATGTGAGTGGAATCCTATGGGATGTACTTTTGGGGGGCCTGTCTTTTATTCAGCATAATTATTTTGAAATTCATCCACATTTTGGTATCATAGTTCTTTTTTGTTTGTTTGTTTCTTTCATAAATGACATGATTATTTATTTTTTTTTTTATTGTTGTCCAAGGACAGTTGTCCCCATTTTCCCACCACTACTTTCCCCCGCCCGCCCACCCCACCTGCCACAACAGTTCATTCTTTTTATTGCTGAGTAGAATTCCACTTTATGGATAAAAAACAGTTTGTTTATCCCTTCAGCCTGTTGATGACCCTAAGTGTTTTTCTCGCTTTTCACTTTATGAGTAAAGCTACCGTCAAGTACTGTGTACAGGTCTTTTTGTGCTTTCTTTTCTTTTGGGTAAATTCCTAGGAATGGAATGGCAAATGTGAAACTGTTCTCCAAAGAGATCGTAACTTTTACATTCCCACAAGCTACGTAGGGA